>JAPZDY010000025.1:7789304-7809933 GCA_029783645.1 Ctenochaetus hawaiiensis
TGACAATTTTTCCAGTTTTACTTTTTTGTTCCAGCTGGCAATTGCAAAAAAATTTTGAGCAGAAAATGAAATTACTTCACACCTCCAGTTGCATTTTTCAGAGGTGTGAAGTTTATTCAAAAACGATGACACAAGGTCAGCTTGCCATTCCTGCCAAGGGGAAGAATACAAGTCGATGCCATTCCCAAGTCAGCTTTAGTAACTCCACTTCCTTTTGAAAAAAAAAAAAAAAAACTGTGATCACCCTGTTGTGATGTGCCATTTTGCCACGAGGAACTGAAACACCTACACAAACCAAACAACACCGTTGATGTGTTAGAGCAATTTCAAAAAACACTTGTGTGTTTTGCAGTTTAAAGCTGTGAAAAACCACTGCTTTAGCACCGCTGAACATGCTGTCATGCCAAAATCATTACAAATACACGATAAGAGGCTGAAAATAAAGAACAGGTTAGAGGATCCAGGGTGGACAGACACATCCTTATTTGACTATGGCAGCAATTTAACAATGAAAGCATTGTTCATTTTAATCCATCACCAAACAGACAATGTTGGAATTATGACTGAAACTGGATGAGTCGACACAAGCTTCCACCTGTGAACATTTTTTTTGGCGAACACAAATAGCGTTGCCTGTTTGATGGGTTATGATGGACTCGTATTCAGCTTCAGCCAGGCAGACATGACTCCTCTGCCACCAGTTATGAAGGCGTGAGCACATGACTGTTTGACTTGTGATGCATATGAGTCATGAGCAAATTTATAGGATGGAAAAGGCAACTCAGAGTCAGTCATAGTCGTCCAGATTTACCGGGCTACCCATAAGTCTTCCTCTTGTTTAGATAGCTGATTTATGTGACAGTTTTCTACACTCAATTTAGGATGGGAAGGGAGGCAGCTTTTGACAACAAAACAAAATGAAGACCTGTAACTGCAGAACACCTTTATCTAGTTGAGACAACTCTACTATGACAAACAGAGGTATCTTTAAAATTAAGCTGTTTCACTGTCAGACAATTTAATCTCCAGAACAGGCAGACAATTCAGTTTCTATAAAAGGTTGTGCAGCGATGAGGGAGTAGAAGAGCTATTATTTAGAGCAGCTTCCTCTGTGCATCTGAGTTCAATACAGGGGAAAGAAATTCTTCACGGCATAGCAGAGAAGTCTTTGTAAGTGTCTCCTCTTGACTTCTTTGTTCTCTGTCATAATAGAGCCATACCTAGAGCCATCAAGCCTTCTTCTTTTTTTTCTTCCCTAAAGGATGTATGGGAAGCCGTGGAAATCAATAAGCTTCAAGTGCTAAATTGTTTGCTAGCCATTGATCGAGTAGAATCTACATCTCTGTAATTCAATCCTCCTAATAACAACCAATTATTGTTTCCCCTGCTTCAGATTCAAGGGTTCGAGTCCTCTTGCCTTGATTTGATTCCAGAGGGACAAATCTATATATCGATGCCTCACTTGTTTTCCCTGACTGACCTTTTACAGGTGTGAGGTTGAATACATAACCGCGTGTGAGTGTGTACGAGCGAAGTGGTGGCGAGACACCTACACGTGAGCCACCGCTGCTGGTTTATCACATTCATGTTTTATGGCTGTTGATAGTTAGAACCGTCCACAGACTTATAACAGTCAAGTCGAATCAATGTGCCGGACCGCTGAATGCACTTCATTCTGCCTGGCATGACGTGACCTTTAGATACTGTTAATGCATTCATACACGATAAAACCCACTGGTCCATGACTGCTAAAATGCAGCTGGTCATTGAGCACGGATTTGAGAACTGTTGTTCAGTTCAACTAGAGGAGATTAATTTAAAAAAAAAAAAAAAGGCTCTGACAGTTAATAATGAAATTTTATGTGTTATTCACTGCAGAATATAGTAGAAGCTGAGGAGATATGAGTCATTGGTAATAAAAATCCAGCCTTGATTTTGTTATCTGAGCCCATGAAAACAGACAAGATCTCCCCTCATGGACAGAGTGCTGATGCTGTACATCAAACAACGTTAAAGATCTGACATTTTGGAATATCCACTTTTTTTCTTTTTTTGTTGTTGAGAATTAAATAAGAAGGTGGATTAACACCACCCTTAGGTCTGTACATTAAATGTAAATTTAGGGAGCTAGCTTAGCCTAGAAAAAAGACTGGAAACGGCTAGCTGAGCTAAAGGGAAATAAAATCTTCCTTAGAGCATTTCTAAAACTCATTAATTTACACATTGGTTTAGTTTCTACAAAATCAGACAAGTTATGATTTTAAAGAGAGATACGTGCTGAAACGAGTTGGTCCGTGACTCCCTGGTGTTACGATGTGTTACGATGTGATGATTAACTGTTTTCTTAAGCTCTGGCCTTATAAGCTGTATGAATGTGTCCTGAAGCTTGATCAAACCTTAAGCTCTGACTGAAACAAGAGGTCGAGGGGTGACAGATAGATTTGTCACTCGAGCACTAAAATGACAACTGATAGCAGCTCAGAGAGGAAACATTTTCAAACTGGCCAGCAGAAGGACATGGTAAAATGAAAGAGTATGAAAAAGCAAATATAAGAGAGACAGTTTGAGATTTAAAGTGTTTTTTGGACCTTGGAAACAGCACTTGACACACCCTAATCTTTTAATCTAATTTCTTAGTGAAAGGTGAAAGTCAACATTATTTTCATCGGAACTGTCTCCTGATTGAACCTTGACTCACTTGTTATTCATCACCGTCTCTCTATTCAATTGCATGGTGCTTCCATGTTAGTGATGAGTTTATCCACTTTTTTAAAAATAGACAAAACCACTCCCCTTAACAGCAAACCTTGAACAGTGTGATGCAACTACTTAACATGGGAGGAAACACATAAAGCAAATGAGTAATCTGGGGAATGTTTGAACATGACAACAAATATTACAGAGAAGGGTGCAATCTCCAGACAACCACTGGAGCTCAACCACAAAGGGAAGAAAACGTGTCCTCTCTGTTTTGGTGAGATGGTGACTACCTTATTAATATTTAAGGGGTCAGGTGGGTAATTTATGGGATCACTGATAAGGCAGACCAGGTTACATCTTGTTTTAACATGCATCTTGGGTAATCCAGTCAAAAGCGTACAGCTCCAAGTATAAATGTAAATGAAAACACTGAAAACACTTTGAGATCCAGTTGCTAAAACTCCCATAAAACTGCACAATTTTTTTCTAGGTTGTTGCATAAAGAAACTCTTTCAAACTTTGTGAAATGCTGTCTCCAACACATTATATATAATTTGGTACCCTAACCTGGCTAATGTTATGCATGAAGTTATCGCTTTCTTTGTGTTGTAAAGGAAGTCCATTTATTGCAGCATGTCAGCCACTAAAAATGTTGGTCTGCTGGTTAAAAACAATAAATGTATTTGGCCTTTTCAGAACAGATGAAAAGCTATATGCTATCTGTTTGTATGTATATTGAGCTGGGGAGTCGAAATATGACCATAAGTGGTCACCCATGATGCATGTAGGGGAAAATTTTAATGACACTTGTGATACGATGAACAGAGATTTGTCCTCTTGTGATTGACATGTTCTTGTCAGGTATAAATGGGGTCACATATTATGCAGCCAAATGTGACCTTGGCACCATAGTTACTCCACATTTCAGGAATTTCGAGTGGGAACGCTTGTAAATAATGTTAGTGCAATGTGCTCAAGTCTGCTGGGGGAGGGTGAGGATGCTTGAGGCATTGATCAACGCTTAGACTTTGCATTATATATGCACATGTGTGTGATTGTGCACACATGGTATATTGTATTACAGGCCAGAGCATCTAATTTTCTTCCCTTCTCCTCTTCTATCCAATGAGGCCCCCCCCCCCCACTCTGTTTCTCCACCAGGCTTATCTTGCCCAGCCGTTCATTCTTGCGAGAAGCAGCGTTCGGCAGAAAGAGACATCTGCTCAGTGAGAGAATGCCCTAATTATTCATGACCATTTAACCATTCAGGATTTGGTCTGTGCGGCATATGTGGCGTTTCTCAGTGCGTTCCAACCACACTTGTTAATAACAGTTTCATTACTGTTGTTTTTGTTTTTCTGTACGTCCAAATTATCACAACGCAGCATGCAATAATTCTGTCCTGTCTACCAGTAGTTGGTCATTATTTTCCAGACAAATATATTTGTATGTGCTGACAGGAGGAAAACAGAACACGCTGAGAACGGGGATGACGCGTTTTTTCGGTGCACTTATTTTTCTTTGGTGTAATTTTCTTTTAAATTGCTGCACTTGAACGTCCATTCTCAAACCTGTGTGACATCACAATGATACATCTATTGTTAGTGCTCTGTTTTTTTTTCTCAGGTAGATTCAGGGAGATATTTCCAGAGGGGATTTTTAGACCCACAAAAACAAAAACAAATACCCCAGAGTGCTCTCCAAATTTGTGTTTATTTTTCCCCTTCTCTTTTCATCTGACTTGACTTCTCACGCTCTCTCACTCTGCCTTTCTTCTCTCCCTCCCTCCCCTCCCCTCATCCGTTTGTCCTTATCACAACAAAACCTTGTCACCACGGTAGCTGTGGCCACGTAAATCAGCCAGGCCAGCATCATCTGTTCCCAGCTGTTTACCTCAAGCCAAACAAAGGAGTCTGCCTTTTTGTTGTCGCTGGGGTGAAGTGCTGCGTCGGCTGAGGGCTAACAGCACACACTGCTATCAGCCCTCCTCTCTGAAAAGGCCAATTGAACACAGGGAATCAATGGAATAGAGGGAAGATGTCAATGTGGGGGTTGTTGGACACTTAAACTATAAGCAATCCTTCTTTCTCAAAGGAGCCGAGGCAGACGGGGGGCATAAAGGAGTCACATCACAGGCAAACGTGAAAAGCAAATAAATAGTTTTGCATCCCCTCTCTCGTCAGCTCAGGTGTATGCAGGAGCCGTTCTCCGGGGAGGAGGGGGCTCGGTTTGTGTCTCCGGAGAAGGCTTAGCAAGCGTTGGTAGGAGCTCCGAGGTCTCGTTTGCATCTGCAAATGAGACAGAACCCGGCTGGCCCATGTCACCTTGGCAACAGGCCATCAGCACCTCCCTCTCTGCTACATTAGCAGCCATGGTTGTCTGTCTGCTTGTCAGTCTGCACCCTGCTTCCCTCCCTCCATCCCTCCACTGCAGGGCTCATCACCACAACAGCAGCGGTAGCAGCATCCGTCTACCTGACTAGACCCGTAGGATTAAGCATCTCCCCCTAAATCTTTCATTGAGACCATCAAATAGAGACAAAAAACAGCATCATAAAAGATGAATGCCGTAGGCTTTTGTGGGTGTCCCAGTGAATCCGACTCAAAGCGAAAGAATTGGCAGTGGTAACATGCTGTGGTCATGAAATTTACATGGTGTGTCTGTGCCAAGTGATGAGAGGCTGGCAGCCTGGGTTCCTTAGGTTTTTGCATAATGCGTGCTGTTGATCAATTAAGTAGGAGCCAACAAGTTGCATACAGATACCAAGCGGGTCTGTGACATTGCAAACTAAGGCTGGGAGAGGAAACACAGAGCTGCCTCATCTGTTCAATAATCTTCCCTGTTGATCTTCACACGGACGCTGGACACTTCTCAAAGTAAGCAGCTATTTCAGTGTCATATGTCAGACAGAACGGTGACAAAATTTTGCACATCATGTTTCTCTTCCTCTTTGGGAGCTATTTTTGAAACACAGAAGAATGTCAAATGCTGTTAATCACAAAAAAACCTTTGTGGCATGCGGCTTTTGTTGTCTGTCACCTTGTTGTCCCCTTTTCTTATTGTTTTTTTTTTTATAATCTATGAATGGAAATAAAATTATGAAGCCAAACTAAATTAGTGTGTGTAAAACTCATTTTTTCTTTCTTCTCCCTGTCTTGCTTTTTTCCCCCCCTCTCTCTCTCTCCCTCCCTCATTTTTGCTATCCTAGCTTGTGCCTCCCCTCCCCCATATAACATGCCACACGCTTCCTGTTTATTCTTGATACCACTGAGAGAAGAAGAGGGCAAGAATTTTGGTTTTGGGTTGGCTCCTTAAAATTCCTTAAGACACACACTACAAGTATTATAAAAATCCAGTCACGTCACTCTGATCAAATCCACTTCAGTCCTGCAAAGTACCTGATTATCTTTAGATGTGAGTAATGTGGCTGATTAAGATGTTACATGTCAGTTAATGTCAAGTTTTGAGTCAAATAGGTGTGTTGATGATATTGCACACGGTGTCAGACTGCTCCAGCTCCCCCTTTCAAATGATGTAAACATGATTATAGTGGATAGGATCCAAATGGTGCGCGTTGAAAGCAATTAAACTCAACTGACGCAACTCTGCTTGACTGCAATTCAGCACATGCTTACATCACCATGTCCAAAGTGACTGCACCTATATGAGAAAATAAGTGATTGAAAAAACAAACAATCATGTAGATAGGAAATTACATTTAATAAAAAAAACACAAGTCTCGATGAGATCACTTGATGAATTCTGTAAATGTCTGCGATAAGATTTCATTCAGCTTTTGTTTAAGAAGAAAATCTGTGCAAATACAAGCTTCTTTACTAAGATACATGAGTAAAGAGAGTTCCCTTCAGTGTAAATCAATCCATATGATGTATCTTTCCTGTGTTGCTTAGAAACTCAGCACTTCTGCATTTTTTACAGCTTCTGTGTTGTAGAACTTTTTTCTGTCACTAGCAACAGCGTGCCACAACAGAGCTCTGCAGTCTCCTGGTTTCATCTTCTAACATGTGTGTGGTCATGACACTTATATGATAATTTACCCTCGGTGTAATACTTAGATGTTAATGTGACCTCTTTGGATATTCGTGTAAAAACAGAGTCAAACACCCTCTGACCTTTGAGCCTGTGAATGCGGCGTGCTTGTGTTTACCTTGGTGACCGGTGTAATGCTAGCTCCGGCTCTGCGGCCACAGGGTGTGTAACTTAATCACGTCCGGTGTGATTGGCAACACTGATGAATGTCCACTTTGTTTGCACAGCACATTCACCCCCCCCCCCAGGTTGAATGCAACCAAGACTAAATCTAATTAAACAAGGCCACCAACGCTCCCTGCCCCCAATGCTACTCCATCAGTACTGAGCGAGTCACTGTCCCTGAATATACCGCATGAGTCCTTTTGTTTTTTGTAACTCAGACACAAGGATCAGTGCTCTCACACGTGTGACCCATTTTTCAGACATCCTGTAGGCAATGAGCCACACCTCCGGCTGCCTTGTCTGATTTTTCATCATCGTTCACAGCTATTTTTTTTTTATGGGTCCTGTGGATTGAAGCCATTCCGGTGCTCATTGACTCTTTGTCATTGTGGTAAGATCGTCTTTAGTCATGAAGGTAAATTGGAGATGGATCAATGCAGAGTGAAGTAGTGACAGGGGTAAAGAGGGTCCACGTGTCCTTTCCAATACAATGTCCTTTTCTCATGGAGGCCCTACCCTTCTCAGGACTGATCCACAGCTGTCTATGTGGCTCAAATATCCTGGTTTGTCTGAAATAATAAAGAATGTATGCTTAACATGTGTCTTACATATGTGACAAAGAGTGAAGACCATATTTGAAGAAAAAGTAACAACACTACAAATTTAGCTGAATTAAATGCACATCTGAAGTACTTTTCTTTGGAAATTAAAGATCTGATAATTGCGAGTATAGATGCTACAAACATAGATATGTTCCTTAATGTACAAGTTAAATTAATTATGCGATTTGAATGTCAATAAGCTGTGATAACACGGAGTAAAAAGAAATAATGCTAATGCATGTCTCTCCAGTGAAGCTGATGTACTTGCATGATTGTGGCAGTTTTTGGATTGTATCCTTCTGGCCGACTGCATGAATTTTAAATCACTTTAGATAAAAGCTTCATTTAAATATATAAAAAATTAAATGTTTCCAGGGTTAGTCACCGATAATAAATTTGTGGCCTGTGGACTATATTTGTCCCATAATAGGGTGCTGAGGTAACACACCAAACCTGACACAGTTAAAATAAATTGATTTGCACTTAATTTTATTAATTCTATCAATAATAAATGTTCAGTATTGTGTCTTGGCTGTAAGTTTGGGACTCTTATATTAGCATATCAGCTATCTGTCGTGCACAGTAGCATTGATGCTTGATTTCTGTTCTGTGTAAGTTCCCATACACCTGATCTGCTCTGGGCTGCTCCGAGAGAAGCTGCCTCTTTGCAAAGATCATTGAGGGCAACACACTTTGGTGTACTGACAAGGAACCTGGCAATTCAAAGAAAAAAAAAATCATCTGCCTTTATTTGTAACCCCCTTCCAATCCTACAATAACAACTGTGTTTACAATTGCCGCAGACTCGTTAACTCAAAACTATGTTTATCTGAAGCCACATATGGGCAAAGAAGAAGTGGCTGCCACCTTTGCACACCGCTGAACTGAGAGCAGCGGCACTCTCCATACAGTGTAGATAATGGAGGCTCAAGAAGCAGAGACACAAGCAGGTAGCTTGCTCCTCTCGCTCAGCCACTTCACATAAGTGGCAGCAGTGACAGGTTTACTGTGGGAGCTTATTACATACACAGTCCCAGGCTGCTAAATAAATAGCCCTGTAAAAGCAGTTAACTGTTAATTTATTTCTATTTATTTTTTGGAAAATACAAGTCATCACAAACGATCGAGGCTGTTAGATCAGCAGCTACTGTCATCTTGTCTCTTTTAAGGCCAAGCAGTCAGTGCACTATCACAGCAGGCTTGTATCCAAGGCACTAAAATCAAACAAGGTTATTGCGTTGTGTGTTGTATTAATTAAGCTGGCTTGCTTTTTTTCCTATTTTCTCTCTATGGGGAGACATTGAACTAAAGGATGATGTGCAATCATACTCAATGAAACTGCATGATAATAGTTTGTGAAAAGCATGTTCTCATGATTTAATTTTGTGGTATTTAAATATTATAACCATACAATCATTGATTATGATCTTTAAAGGTAGAGGACATACATAGAGGTCGATGTAAGAGGCAAAAAAAGAGGAAAACTGGAAAACTTTTCCTGAAAAAACTTTAAAATTAATTATTTTTTTTCTGCCATGATTCATACCCCAAAACTGTCCTTGGAAGACTGCAGTGAGCCTGGATGACAATAACAAAGTAATGTGTGCTGATAAGGAGCGGCAAAGAAGTGAAAGCCTGAAGGTCAGTTCTGGTTGTGCTGGGAGCTCCCAGAGCGCTGAGGATTCTGCTGACATCCGCCGTCTTTGTTCTGCGTAATTGGCTAAAAGACTGAGCAACTATATTTACACATCCCCCGAAGAACATTAATTACAGACTGAGAGAGAGAAAGAAGTATCATCACTTTGCTGGTTGCTGCACGTATGAATGCCTATTAAGGATGGCGGAAAATATACTTGCTCTGGTACCATTTCAGATGATCTATAGGATTCAGATGGCTTAAATAAGCTCAATAAGCAATAACGTTGACTTGTATGTTTGTGTTTGAGAGGAATTCTGAACTAAATCCTCAAAAATTGAAATTATAGAAGACTTCCATGTCCAAAGATACAACAAGCAATATTACATATGTAAGGCAGCAGATAAGGTTTTAGTCTGTTAGTCTTTATTTACTTTAGCTGCCATTGGAGATTTCTTTTATTTCCATGCCTGCATTGTTACAGACTTTAAAAAGAAAAGGGATAAAGCTGTTGCATTCACCTGTGGATTATACACAAGAGATTCAATGAGTAAAACAAACAGCAGTAGGCAAGAAAGAGCAATCAAGAAAGTCTTGCTCCCATTCTAACACAACATGTCCCTTGGCGACACTGCATCATTGAGGCCACTGCACATGAAAAACTTGCTGCCTCTGCCTCCTTCACAATGGATTTTCTCTCCTAGGCAACTCTGTCTCCCATAAAGCATAATTATGTGGTACTACTACAATTTATTTTATACAGCGAATAGTTTTTGGGAAAAGTAGATGCATTTTAATAAATGTTTCTGCCAGTGAGCAAAAATGTTGACACAAAACAAATCTGTAAAAATTATTCTTGACTGTATATTTGGTTAGTTTTCTCCATATATCTGCTCTTGCAGTTCATTGCTTAAAGCAAGTAAAAAACTATGAGCATCATGTTTTATGGAAAGGTTTAAAAACATCTGTGTCTAATAAGGGCAGGCAAACTCACGAGAGACACTTTTTGCCAATTAAAAACAATATAATTTTTTGTCCAGGCTAAAATATTTCAACAATTACTGGATTATACAGCTCTGACTTTTCATCTAGTGCAACCATAAATGCAAATAACAGTTTGTCCAATACTTTGATTAATGACCAAATATCTGAAAAATGAGTGCCATGTAGATCAACATCAGATATAGCCTGCTATGCATTACATGCTAATTTGCAAGCAATAGCACGCTAAAAGGCTAAACTTCACTGCTACTACAGCTAACATCTAAATGTTGGCTATGCATGTTAAAATACTGATTTTATGCTGCATTCCATTTACCTAGAGATTGGAGCTTGAGCTCAGGAAGACGTCACATCCAAGTTGACTTTGTTCTAGTACAAAAACCAGAAAACCAAATTTCACAGGATTAACAGAAATAAACTTATTGTTTAGGTTTTAGCTTTTATACATTTGACAGTAAGTTAAACAGACAAAAACATCATCATGTATTTAATGAATTAATTGAAAATGAAAGTACATCTTTTCCTGCTGTTTTGAGTCTGTATCCTGATTTTTTTGTAAACCAATTAAATTGTGTACGACTCTCCTGTAATAGTGATTCTGTTTTTCTCTGGCTTTCAGTTTGAAACAGACATGTTGTTGTGGAAGGAATTGCATGCATTTCCACTACTGGGGATGCCTGCTGAGGACCTTGTTAACCACTTCCTGTTATTGTCTTTCACAGGAAGTGGATGGCCACTACATTGCAGAAGTTCAATGGCAGACTTTCAATTTTCCTCTGTTTGCGTGCATGTGTGAGTTCACATTCTATAACGGATAGGCACGGATTACACAACACACTCAGGAAACAAGAAAAAAAAACAAGTGAGCAGACCAAGAGCAAATAAACAACATGACTACTGTCATCGTAAACGATAACTGCAACTATTTATTATGTGCAATCAGAGCAAATTTGTCAAAACACCCCTATCAGCAAGCAAAAGACTAATCTTTTGTGCATCAAAGGGAGCGCCAAGGGGTAATACACTTCACAGCACACAGCAGCTTTTATCATTATCACACTTAATTTTCACTACAATACATTAATAAAAGCTCCTTTAGAGGATACTTTCAAAAAGCAGTTGATTAAGTATAGTGCTCTGCAGTAAAAACGATGGGACTACTTGACCAGAGAACAAGGGAAGTAACAGGGGAATTGTAATAAAAAGCAGCAGGAATGCTAACAATCTTGATCATGAAATGTGACTCTGAAATTGTGATGAAATACTACACAGAAGGGTTTCAATAAAACAGTTTGGATGACGTGACAACATTGTTTGCAACAGAAAGACACATTTGACTTAAATAAACGTGCCTGGAATGAACAATGTCAAGGATAAATGCTTCGCTGCGATGGGGAACTTTACAATGAAATCTGTGAAAATGATTCATGACACACTAAGACCTTAATCCTTCATTTTATAGCTGTGCTGCCACAGACAATGACATACCTTAGCAGGTGAGGAATATCTTGGATTTTTTCAGCCCTCAGAAATTATTTGTAAAGCTGAGGGAAAAAAAGGGAAACATGTAATTACATGAGCACATAACTATGCACAAAAGAGCACAAGTGATAAATCATATTTCACAGGCATTGTTGCATGTTGTCTGATGTTTGTCAAATTACATCATGCCGTGCTTTGCAAATTTTAGAGTTCATAATGTGTGACCAGTATGGCTTATTATTAGGAGTAACCAAGAGCGGTGATGCAACTGAATGTAACCGCCCAATCTTTTCCCATGGAGCATGTTTTTTCCACTCTTCTCTTCGTCTTTAATCCACATTGTTTTATTGTTTGGATATTGAACCATTAAAATAATGCTTGCAACCTATTGACACAGCTGCCAATCATAGTGTAGATATATTTTTTTCTACTTTGTATTCATCTTGACATGAAGCATTTTATTTTATAATTGCAAATACTGGTGAGAGAAAACTGATGGGAGGTACAAGTGCAAGTTTAAGGGAAGAAGAAAAACAGCTCATGCTGAGGAGGATAGGGAGTTAGCTGATGTAATTGAGATAGAATGAGATGGTATCAGCACTAGGGTTGCCATGAATAAACAGAGGGAGGGCACTGAGGACAATTGAGCATGTGAAGGAGAAAGAGGCCGATCTTTTGCGTGTGTGTGTGTGTGTGTGGAAGCATTCTCCTATATGCCTTTGAGCATATGTGTAGCTCACATGCATGCGTGTGTGCGTGAGCGTGTGTGAGGATCATCGTTGTGATGGGGGGAAGGGAAGCCTTCGTTTTAAGCCATGGAACTGACTGACTGGTGCTTTCCCCCGTGGAGAGCTGGCTGTGTTTGTGCTGCATGGAATAAAGAGCTCGCTCCAGGGGAATGCCCAGGGGATCGTCACCTACACAAAACACCATCGCATACAATGTCGTCCTCTCTTTGTCTCGCCCACACATATGTCCCCCAATACTATTAACTCAAACTCCATGCACTCAGGCGGACACTTATTACTGAATGATCATCCACATCAACAATCAACATCTTGAACATGAAACTAACTGACGGCCAAAGGTGGCGATCGTGAGAGTAACACTTCATGAAAATGGACGGCAGATACTGATTGTCAAGTATTTGCAAATAAATTAAAACATCTCTCTCAACATGCCTGTGCTACAGGATGGACTGGCTTCATGTAAACAGGTAATTGTCTCAAACACTTGAGTTTACTACAACGACTTTTGCATGCCTTTTACACAGGATAAAAAGACCCACTGATACACACTAACATCTGTTTTTTTTTTGCAAAGGGTGCAATAATCAAAAGACTTTGCAGCAGTCACAGATATTCATCAGCTGCAGCTAAGGCCAGCGGTGATGTAAACATGACACCTGGATTAACATGTAAACTTTTGCCCCTTACATTGCAATGCTATGACGCAGATTTGGTCAGTATTTATTGCTTTTTACAGTCTTGGACAACATGCAGTGGCATTGTTGCTTTTTGCACTGTGCACAATGCAACACTGGCAACACAAGGAGGTGAGATTCTTCAAAGACAGTTTACTGGCTCTGTTAGAGACACTGTGATATATATATAAACAAAGAACGCAGCTCATACTCTTTTCTGCTTGCCTGTATGTAACATTTCACTCTTTTGTGATATTGCAGATACATTTAAATTCATGTATCATTGATATCAACACAAAAACAGTCGTTATTACAAATGAGTACTCTTCCTCATCCTCTTGTTCACTCTGCCAAGACACCACCACTCGCTTAAATTAAACAAAGTATTTCTAGAAGGTGAGAACACATCTGACACAGACAATCTCCTGTGCGCTGCATGTGTAAAAACAGCTTTCAACAACACTTTTGAGTCTCAAACACCCCTAAAAGGCTTTGAAGCTGGCTGTAAAATGCTCCAACACAAGTTGTCTTTAAATAAAATAAAGTATTTTAGCAGATTTTTTCCTATTAAAGATCTGTGGTGAATATGTCTCAAATGATTGCTTTTGCAGAACCAGGACAGAAATTTACGACCACACAACAAGAAGGATTCAGTATCATAATACACACCATTTTATTTGTAAGCGTTAGTTTGTTTTTGGTGACTAACACCAACAATATACTTGAGCATATATCCCTGCAGACATGTGCAGACACAAAAAGCTTGTCCTAAACAGAGACAGACATGTCTGCTGTGAACGTAAGCATGTCCTGGCTAGTGTCCTGGAAGCAGCCTTAGGAGAGCCAGGGGACTGAATGAGATCTTTTGAGTCCTGGCTAGTGAAGGGCAGGTCCATTGTTAAGGACAGCTGGGCCTCTTGTTTCTTGCTTTCTCTCTGGGGGCAATGGGCACCAATATGAGGAGATTGGGTTTCTACCCAACATTCCCTCCCAGCCCCCCACGCATCTGTAGCAGCAGTGACTGTGGCCGTCTAGCCTTCTCTCTCAGACCACTTCTGTTGCTCTTAAGTCTGGGAATGAGAGGAATGCATGTGGCCGGCATCTTTATTTTACAAGCAAATTTATAATATATTTGGTACAAATACAAACATTTCTGAAGTATAGAATTTGCAATGAACAAGTTTGCATTTTTAGCTGTAAATGTGATACAAATTAAGCTAATTCTATTGCATTTTTTAAAAAATTGCAGGAATATAACCCCTGTGTATATAACACTAAGGTATGACTGTTAAATATTCCTGGGAGTGAAGCTACTCAGCTCTTTTGTGGCATCATTCCTAAATGGCTTCTCAAACAACACCCACAGCTCTGAGCTCATTCTTGTCGCCACATCTCTTCCTTCTGGATCTCCATCCCCCATTCCTCCCCCCTCTCCTTTTTCCCACACTCTCCTCCTTCCTTCCCTGCCCGAGGGAGCGCTGTGATTGGGTGAATAGAGCTTCTCTCTGTGGAGTGTACTACTTCTGTCACTATCCTTGTGGCAGGAGAGTGGAATGAAATAAAGTCCCAAACTGGGCTATTAGAGGCTATTTTCATCCCTGCACGTCTGTTTCTGTGGGCTCATGCTCCAAATATAGATCTGGCACCAGTGACGCTAATGAAACACGTCCCCCTTTTCACTGGTTTAAATCTACTTATGTAATCTCTCCCTTGCATCAACAGAAGCTGGCCATACCTTACCATCTGGGCCTGATCCTGCAGTTATCTCCTCCTCTCATAACCGTCTTAAGTCATGCCTGTGCCTCTTTTTTTTTTTTCTCCTGGAGGTCAGGTGCATAAAGCAGAAAGTGGGAACACAGGAGTAGTAACAACATGTTTCCATTTGAATATGGAGCAAAAATTCAAGAAAAAAAAAAGCACGCTGGGTGTGACCTACAAGTCCCAGCCAGTATCCTGTCATTCCAGTGCACAATGCAGGGAGGGAGGTGACAAATCCCTAAGCCACTTTGTGTCAGAGGCAGACACAAATAGAGTGGCATTCCATGTGACAGATGCTGCGCACACAGGGCCGTGTTAAAAATCAGTGACAGTTCAGTTCACCTCATGTTCTCTGCTTTGTTTCCCTAAAAAATAAATAAAGTCAAATAAATACATAAAAATGTTTGAAACCAAAAGTTTGCATGCAGCGGGATTCATCAGTAAGCAGCATTTGTTGCCGACACCCTGAAGACACAACCATGCAGGATTTGTTTGTGTGACCTGTTTTAAAAGCACTTTGGTATTTGATGAGAAAATAAATTCAGTGAGCGTTCTCAATGGGTGAGCAGGGTTTCTGGAGTAAAAGATTTAAGATTAGGCTCTAAATACAAGGAAAAGCAACATTCTTTCCACACGGGGGGCATTTATGTTTCTAATACATGCTGAGATGTTTCATTTTTGGATCACAACAACTACAGTATTTAAGCGGCATGTCTCAGTAATGGTGCAAGAATTTATAACAAGTATTAGGTGATTTATTTAGCTCAGCTCTAGTCTTTTTACAGCTACATGTGAGTGCGCATGGCAGCATTCCCCTCTCTTTCCTGTGCATGTTTGCTGAATAGAGGTACTATGGGTCAGTGGAGCAGCTGGTGACTGGGAGGAAGAACTTAACCAGGCCTCCTTTGTGGATCAGCTGTCTCTGGCTGAGCTTTGTCATTCCAAATTGGGTCCCTTACATCCAGAGCCTGGGGAGGTTTTGACATGTAAATGGAGGACTGAGAGCTCCAAAGCCCCACGATTATTCACTAAAATGCTACAGGGGCCAAAAAAACGTTCCCTGAGATGCACTGCTGGGGGGAGGACACATACACACAGCGTCACTGCAGACTGAAGTGTGCCTCCAAGTCTGGAATTATGTTAATGACCGAGCTTCCGTCTGGACACCAAACAGTCTCCACCCTAATAGAATTATTTATGGATGATCAGGGCTGATGTTATGTGGGCACTTTTAGGACGCATGTAAACACTGTTCAACCCTTTTTGGACACTGTGTGTAATAATGGGTTATACACATACTCAAATTAATTGAAAAAAAAAATGTGGCAAAAAATATTGTATTTATCTGTTAAAAAAAGTGAAACATGTAGAATGTGAGGTTTCATTTATGCCTTGCTTTTGTGTGAATGCGTAACTTGTAACATGTATTTTCCATCACCTAGCATTTAGTTTTCTGTGTGTCATGTTACTGTTTTGACCAATGCCCAACTGCTCACTCGTGCCCTGAATGCTGAATGCTATTGGTTTAGCAAGCACTGGTGTCGCTAGTATGAACAATTTTCTGAAAGTAACAATGAGAATCTGTAATTTAACAGGACAAAGTGCAAAAATGTCAGTGTATGTTTGCATTATATATTATTATGTGTATGTCAGCTACTGATGGAAATTATGCAACGTATAGATACCTACTGCATGACTAATAAACGTATGCGATCAGCGGATCCATCCTATCCTATTTCCCTGTTCATATCCTTGTTGTTGTTTAAGAAATTATTTCCCTGAATATTTAAAAAGATAATTCTGTACATGCACTATATGTCATGTTATCAGTCTTCTTGATATGTAAAGAGTATTATGGTGTCACTCAGTGTTTTCACAGTGAAAATGGCATACTGAATTAAAATTCAACAAAAAAATACAGATGTCAGCTTCAACTTTTCCTGTATATGAATGACACCATTTAACAAACATGGCATGGTGACCTGTTGCCATGAAAATAAATGGTGAATATATGGAAATATGGAAAGCCGTTTTAAACAAGCCCAACCTTTGATCATTTCAGTAGCTCTTTAAAATGAAGCCTATGGCCAAACAGCAACGCCCCGGTGAGCTGGTGTTCATCACGTCTGTGTGCCACATGTGTGTTTGGCTATAAAACACTTCCAACTCTCTCACTCACAGGAGAAATTGCCCATATGTGGTTAAATAGTTACAATGAGAGCAAACAAACAAGAATAACTTGGCACATTTGGACAGGCTCCAGAGCTGCAAACATCATTGCACTAACACAAACAAAATACTCCATGGCCTCAATAATGCACAGCATCACACATCTGGAGTGTGTGCCTGTCTCATATTTGTAAGAGAGGAGAAAACCAACAGCAGAGAGCTGCTGAGCAGCAGTAGCAGTAGGCACACAGGAAGTGAAATTTGCTCAACATACTGTAGCCTGCAGCAGTTTGAGGGATAATTGCTGACACTCCTAGCTTGCCAGATAGCCTTTCCATGCTGCAGTGGTCAGGAAAACCCTATGTTACTGACAGCTGTCTGAAGCACAGCACACGGAAAGGACATGACACAAAGCATGTAAACATAAATCTACCCATGTCCCCCTTACTGCCCACACAGCTTATTATAGGAGGATGCTGGCAGCATAATAAACCAGGAATTGCTGCCTGCTGTGGCAGAGTGCTTCTTTCCAGGCTGCCCTACTTTTTGCTTGTAGTTGTTGACTTGGTTTATTTGTTCTGAATGGCCAGTTATTGCTTTTTTTTCTTTGCTTTTGCTGTTTATGAGGAAATTGAGTGGCTCCAAAATTGGGGGCAGAGGGTACGCATCTCTGAATAGTTTCCATCAATGGTATCAGGGTTGTGATGCCGGGGCCTCTGTAAACCAGTTAACATTTATTACACCCACAGAGAAACACTGTGATAATGAGCATTAATTAAAAAAAAGAACAAACAGCGTTAGTTGTCTAATGTGTTTGCATGGTGTAAAGCACTGTGTACATTTATGACAAATACACAGTGGCTGATCTGATGTGTCTTTGCAGTACAGTGACGCAGTCAGAGAGAGAGGGAGAGAGAGGGAGAGGGAAGGCAGTGGAGTGGTGGAGTGGGGGGGGTAAGGAGATGAACAGAGCAGCAGATAATGACCTCAGCTTCCATCTGCTGGGCACCATGGGGCGGAGACACCTTCAACCTGCCACCACTCGGTCGCCACGGCAATCTGCCGCTCCCCATCGTCCTGGTGACATCTGCTTTTGGGTGACTGAAAGATGAATGCAGCACCAGCCGCATGGGCACAAAACAGACGTCATATAGACCACTAGACACACACACACACACAGAAACACTGCAGCACAGATGGCCGGAGACACACTACTGTAGAGATTACAATCCACACATTCTCCACTGCCTCTAACCTCTTAGCAAAGTGGATCTAATGTAATGACAGGTTTGTGTTAGTGCATTGCAGTTTTGGGTCCTTTCCTAAAGAGTTGGCACTGGCAGCCACAGGCTTGCACTCTATAAGCCTTGTCATAGTGCAGTTTGTTTAAGCTATGTAATTCCCCATAATCTCTTTTTACACCTGTTCACACACATGACACAAGCTTTCACCTGTTTAAGAAATCAGACACATGTTTATGCCTGTTTGAGTTCATAATACCAATTTATTTGTTTTTTTCAGAGCATGGGGAATAAATGTTGTTGTTGACTAGTACTCTGTATCTATGGCGATATCGTTTTGCTTGACTAGAGTCCCCAGCCACAGCTGTCACAGTTATTTAGTGCCTCTGCGGTAACCTTGGAAACACCCATCCTCCATACAAGTATTTGTGCAAAGTGAGATCTCGATAAACAGGTGAAGAGCCGGGAATATAATGATTACACACAAGGCAGAGGGGAACAAAGTAACACAACCACCTTATGCGCTGGGTTCACTTTGAGGAGAAGGGCAGCTGGAGGGAGGACAGAAAGAGGGACAGCGAGAGAGGAAATTAAGGGGTGGGGCGGCAGGGACAGAGGAACAGCGAAGCAGAGGAGGCAAAGGAAAAAGAGGGGAATTCAGGTCAGTGATGTGGATCATGTGTGCTGGGTCGAGCATGTCGAGCCACCTCTGGTTAGGAAAGAGGAAGAAATGGTGGGTGACTAAGGGCAGTTGAGTGATAGATGAACACGAAAGAGGAGAAGCAGTGTGAATATATGATTAATTCTAATTAGCTTACATAATTTCTAAAGGGCATGATTAAAACTTTGCGGCTTCATATATTGAGATAAATAGTTCAATTTGAAGGAAATGCTTAAAGGTTATGCCAGGCCAGAAAATATTTAACTATGCACAGCTGGATGTATGTGATCCAAAACATCAAGGGGGCTTTTTGAAATCAAGAAAGTAAAAGGTGTGAAGTGGCATTTGCAGCACAGCAAAGTTAAATCCTATTGTAGATGTAGAAAAGCTTTAATTGTTAGCTAAAACAGGCCAAAGTTTTTGGGTTGATTTTCAGTTTTTTCAAAATACCAGCCAAGCATGAATTATAATTCCCAGAAGGACTCTATGTTTCCTGTAGCTCAGCACAGTGAAGAGTCCAGAATAGCCCTTTTATGGTTGTTAGAACAATGGAACATCTCCCAGGCCAGTGTCAGAGGTGTCGACGTGCAAAAGTGTGTCAGCCCTCAGTGTTTACTGGGTCTAAAACTATTTGGGTCAACCTGGGCATAATGATTTTTGTTTTCGTCTGATCTAACTTGAAGAGTCAGAGTTAAGTAATGATATATTACACAAAATTATACTAAATTAAGTTACAACCCACATTTGATGAATCCCACCCACCTGTTATTTAAAGGGCTACTACATCACTTTTCAATTTGAATCTTGTCTTTTGAATAAGAGCATGGATATGTGAAAACCTGTTATATAAATTTCAATAGAGGTCTTTTCTTTTTCTTTGTGCCATAAACACTGCTGTTCCTGCAGGTTTGACAGGCCTGGCAGGCAGGTGGTTTGAACTGGGCTTTTTATTCCTCCTCTGAGAAAAGCTTTAAGGCTTTTTTGTCAGAAAAACTGAGGAGTCCCTATTCAGCCGGGCTTATCAACCATCTACTACTACGACAAACAACAAATTGTTACATAACTTGTCATAAATAAACAGTTTTAGATTATGTAAACACGTAGTCTACTCAGAAGTCAACTGCTCTATTTTCTTAGTAGTATCTTTCAGTTTATCTTTGGACCAGCTGGTATCTGGCTTTACACACAGAATACAGCTCTGTGTGAGCCAGTGGGGATCCTGAAATCTTCTCTCAGCTGACAGAAACCACAACTCGCAGCCCTACAAGATCAATTGTCCTGACCAATAAGTGTTTCTGAAATTCTGTCTGGTTGTTAAAAGCACTGCAAAATGTAGCGTCCATTATCCTAGTTCTAGCTGCTCATAGCTAGTGGTACTGATGCAGTTAGCTTTTTGAGATGCGCAAAAAAATATCCACAGTTTGAGAGAATCCATATATTAACGACAACAAAAGCAGAAAACAATAAATCAAGAGGAGAAAACAGTGTAACAGGGTAACAGAAAGAAGGAAACAAGAAAACAAGGAAACCAAACAATGAAACAAAGAAGGCAAACATAAGAAATACAATAAATGACGTCAACAAGGATGCAGAGAAACAAAAGAAGGAAACAAGGGAGTGAAAGAAGGAACAAAAGAAAGAAAAAAAGGACACCAAGACACAAAGAGAGGAAGTGAGAAAACAAAAGATGGAGACAGGTAAAAGAAAGCAGCAAACAACAGATTAAAAAAGGAAGAAAAG
>JAPZDY010000025.1:7823587-7837154 GCA_029783645.1 Ctenochaetus hawaiiensis
TAGAAAAGCTACCGCGAATTCAGGCATTTTAGGCCGCAACAATCATGAAAAACGCCCGCGAAATCCTGGAGGGACTGGTATGTAAATGATGCATCTGTGTGAGCTGCTACATTTTACATCAAGTTAATGTTACTGCTCTGCCACTTTATCTGTTTCAAGACCTTAAGCTGAAAGGACATGTTTTATAATATTTCCAGGTCATCTGTGTTCAAGATGTCTCCTCAGTCTACAGAGTGCCCCTGCTGCTGGAGGACCAGGGTGTTGTCAGCTACTTCTGTCAGCGGCTAAACCTGCCTCTGGAAATGAGGCCCAGGAAGATGCTCACAAAGTGGAAGGAGATGGCTGACCGGTAAGGATGTTACGCTTAGCTGCTAACTTTGCTCAAGTGTTGCAAGGAAATAGATACTAACTATTTACCTCACAGCTATAGAACTCACAGTTTTATTTACTCATGCTCTTTTTGTTTTAGGAATTGCGTTCGGTGACGATTATGTAAAACAAAAGTTCCTCAGTCATTGCAGCATTGTATGGTGGTTAAATTGCTAAAAATTGAATTGTTCTTTGAGGGACTTTTAAGTTAGGTTTAAATAATGCACAAGGCCAGTGCTGTAAATGATCTCCCTCTTGTTTTAGATCTGACCGTCTCCTGGAGCACGTTTCCATAGCCCTTGTGGGGAAATACACAAAGTTAGCCGACTCCTACACCTCCGTTATCAAGGCCTTAGAGCACTCTGCCCTCGCCATTAATCACAAACTAGAGGTCAAGGTATGGCAATATTTTGCACTTTATGTTCTGTATATTGATTTCTGGATTTAGCATCACTGCTTTGCAGTCTATGACTGATCTTATCCCAAATGATGCAGTTTGTTATTACTACAGTACATAGACTCTGCAGACCTGGAACCTAGTACTCTTCGAAATGAGCCAGTGAAATATCATGAGGCTTGGCATAAACTCTGCAGTTCCCAGTGAGTATACTAAATCTAGAAAAACAACCTCTCTGCTTCGATAATGTTTAAAATTTACAACTGTATGTAAAGCTTTACACTGTGGTGATGCTTTGTTACCATGTATACCACATGATGGCAGTAGAGTGCTGTCGTGCCAAGTTGTTTATGCAGCTTTTGAAGTCAATGCACTTGCGTGCTCTGTGGAAATTCACATTGTTATATTGCATGTTTAAGCAAAAGATCATGTCTTTAATGTGCTGTAAAATTTGAGAGTGCTGTAGCTATTTTTATACAGGAAATAACATTGGGCTGAGATGAAAACACAACAAATGCAAAAAAACAAACATAAATGCATGTTAGATAGTAAAACTAGTTTAGTACCTATTATTGTGTAATTGAACTCAGTTAAATTGATGGCTGTAACAATAGCTGTCTAGCATTTAGTTACAAGTTTTATATCTCCATTATCCCCTTAATTTGCAGACATATAAACGTACTAAAAAATTAATCTTAGTATCTCTTGATGCAGAGCATAACAAAAAGAACATTTCGTATGAGGAGTAGTCCACCTCTCAGACTGCCACATGAAATATTTGTTTCACAGTGGTTATCACAAATGTGGCTGTGTATACAGATGTTAATTTTGTGCAATGTTTGTGTCAAAATTCATCTGTAGTAAACTGAGGCTGTTTTTCTTTTCTCCCTGCCCACAGAGGTGTGTTAGTACCAGGAGGTTTCGGTGTGAGAGGAACAGAAGGCAAGATACTAGCTATTAATTGGGCCAGGAAACAGAATAAACCATTTCTGGGTGAGAGATTTAAAACTTTTTTTGTCTCATGGGATCTGCCTTCCCTCTCATATCATATTGTGAAATTTCATTCTTTTAAGCAAATCTGATGAAGTCTAGACACAAAACATGATCCCTCTCATTCACTGACTGTTGATAAAGATATGGTAAAAATTCTTGGTATGCTGCTTCAAACTACCTTCCTGTAGATAAAACAACTAAATTAATTACCACAGTTTGTTCAGGATGTCATTTGCTTCTGTTTTTTTTTGTCCTAAAAAATTTCAGACTTCATTGAGTCACTCAATCATCACTAGTGCAGCTCAGAGTATTTAGAAGTGGCATATTAAGTTAAATAACCATCCATGCTGTGGGGAAGCAACAAGCATTGGAAGGTTTGTCAAGGGTAATTTATTAAAATACAGATATATCTTGGAGGCAAAAGTTCCAAAGCTCTGCCAGAGAACTGTAACTTAAGATAAAATTTATTTTTCTGCAGAGCACCAACCTGAAATACAAAGCCAGAGCTGCAAAAAATGAAAAAAAAATGTTAATGCATTTCATAACCACGTAAGAGTGCAGAACTCAAACTAAATGAGAAAGTTTGGCAGGACTTTCTTTAACAATCTCCATGTAACTTTACATAGTTTGAGCAATTATGTAAAGACAAATCAGAAAAAAAAATATTGTTTTCAACTGTAAAAGTGTGTTACAGACCCACTCCATCCATAAATTCATAGGCAGCTCTCCAAAGTTCAGACCTGAAGGGCATGAATACTTGTGCAATCACTTGCAGAGGGGATCTTGTTAAGTCTTATTTTATTTATGTTACATGGCTCTCATTATGCAAAATTCTTGCTGGTCCTGTTTTGTGCAGGGGTGTGTTTGGGCATGCAGCTGGCAGTGTGCGAGTTTGCCCGCAATGTTCTCGGATGGGAAGGTGAGTATTTGCTCTGTTCACCTTAGGAAACACTGCTAAGGGAAGTTTTATTCCTTTGGTTTCTAATTTAACGATGAAAAAGCTTCAACATGTTGGGAGGTTGATTTAAGCTAAGATTAGCTTCTCTTATCTTTTTTAGATGCCAACTCCACAGAATTCAATCCAGAATCCAAACACCCTGTGGTCAGTTATCTTTTTCTGACACGTTCATATCACTTCATATCAGCAGGGACTTCACTGGAATGGCTTTAACAGTCTGTTCTTTTTTGACAGGTGATTGACATGCCAGAGCACAACCCAGGACAGATGGGCGGGACTATGAGATTGGGGAGGAGGCGAACCATTTTCCGATCCAGCCCCAGTATACTGAGTATGTTTCCCCCCTTAAAATGATGCTGTACTTACGTAGGTTTGGCTCTGTTTACAGTTTTGCCAGTCTGGTCTGATGAGTGCCAGCTTAAACTTGTTTAGATTTTATGTAAATAAGCTGACTAAGCATTTGTCATCATAAGATGTTGTTGCAAATTAAAATGAGGTCTACATCAGCAACCTGAGAGCACATCAAACTTCTATTGCAACAGTAATAAACAATATGAGAATGTGATTACAAGGTGTGATCACAAATTTTATAGACTGTTCCTTATGCACAAATGGATTACTGTGCAGTAATATGCATGTATCAGGTGCCTTGTCAGCTCTTCAGTTACACATGATTACACATGCAGCCAGAGGTACATGTTCATTTTTTATACTGTTTATTAAAATGAAGTTTGGTCTCTGACCTTACCGAAGACTGTGGGCTTCATGATCTTTTTCAGCTGTGTTGTGTTTCTCATGACTAATATTTCATTGTTTCAGGAAAACTGTATGGGAATGTGGGATATGTGGATGAGAGGCACAGACACAGATTTGAGGTACATGTTTTTAATCTTTCAGTTTTTGAGCTTTATGTCAAGATTTCATGCTTAAGTATTATAAGAACTTCAAAACCTTGATAAATCATTGAATTTTTGCTCATTCTAGGTGAACCCTGAGCTTAAGCACCACTTTGAAAAAAACGGTCTTCAGTTTGTCGGCCAGGATGTGGAAGGGGAGAGAATGGAGGTTATTGAATTGGAAGGTGAGTGGAAAATGTTGTTAAATAACAAGAATTTGTAGGCTATTGACTGATAAATATGCTGTACATTATTTGGCTGTCTTTGAGGTTTATTCTGACCATCTCCTTTTCTTAATCATACTGGTCTTAGTCACCCAAAATTGTCCTTTGCTTTAATTTGTACAAGTGCCACATGTTTTGTACAAGTCACATGCTACCTTTGGTATAAGTAGCTTAATGTAGTAGAGATCAATATGTTCATACTAAAACAACCTGTCGTTGTTGATCCAGATCATTGTTACTTTGTTGGAGTGCAATACCATCCAGAGTTCACCTCGAGGCCCATCAAACCCTCTCCTCCATACTTTGGTCTTCTGCTGGCTGCTGCAGGAAAACTGCAGGGCTACTTGGCCAAGGGCTGTCGCCTGTCTCCACGGTAAACCGTCACAGCAATGTCTTATTCAAATTTTAAAATGAAATTGTTACATTACTTAATAATACTGCTGCAGCACTTTAAGATTCAATTCTCTTTTTTTCAGTTTTGCAATTAATTAAACAGTAAATTGAAGTTTTATTTAAGTGCTTTATTTTTGATTTACTGGCTAATGCATTATCTGGTTTCAATTTAGAAGAGTTTTTTGAGTGGCATCAAATCAAAATGAAGCACTCAGAATATGTTTTTATAAATTTGATCTATTAACTGACGCTTGATTGGTTGAAATTTAAAATCTACCCTACCTTTCATTGGGAATTCAGGGTGCACTTTGTAAGTAAGTAATGTTTACCATATTGTGTTAGAATGAATTTTGCATTGACTCTTAAACATGAATTAAAATTTATGAGCACATTTTTATTGCCGTCACAATCTACACTCTTTTATTATTAGGCAGTGGAATTACATAAAAAGACCCAGGAGTATTCCAGCTGCATTTTACAGTGACAATATGTCTGTATTGTACCTGCAGTCCCTGTCAGGCATTATGGCTGTAATACTCATTTTATGTCTTTATTTCATTTTAGGGACACTTACGATTGTAGCAGCGGCAGCAGCTCTCCAGACATAGACATCAGCGATCTCAAGTTCCCCTCTTTGTCCTTAGATGAGTGAATGTGTAGTTGTCGTGTGGTTGTGTCACTCATGCAGATAAAGGAAAGGAGACCCAAAAAAAAGGGGGCTTCAACTTAACTGGCTCTGCAAAACTAAAAGTTTTTTCAACTGTTTTATATTATGGTTGGTAAAATAAGTTAATAATTAAGCCTTTAAAGGTAAAATGACGTCTTTCACTTAAAACTGTAGGGTTCAAGAGTTGCTGCAGTAAATCAAGTGTTTATTGAGGGGGGTTGCTAAAAAAAAGAAAAATAAGAAAACAAGGACACTGTTAACATGAATATGATTGGAGGACACTTTCCAGTCTATACAGAGGTTGTGCAGTGTCTCACAACTTTTCTTAAACCTATGACACCTTGACAAAATTGTGAAAAGAGAGATATTTAAATTGAAGTTAGGTACAGAGACCACCAGTGACTGGCTCAGAATAAGCAGATCAGTCCTCAGGAACAAAAAAGGTTCAACTAAGAGTCAGGGTCTGTGCAATCAGGTTCTTCATTGGTTGGGAGCTTTTACAAGAAATGTATGACTTTGTAAAACTATTTCCTGTGTGTTTACAAAGACATATCCTTTATAGATTTTATTCTTTGTTAATGTATGTTATTGTCTTACATTATTACGTAATGTAAAATTGGATTATGATTTTAGGTTGGATATCACAATGAAAATGCTCATTGGGGGATATTACAAAGTAAAGTACAAACTTGTGGTTTCAAGTAATGCACACTGTTTTACATGAGGTGTGCATGTGAATCCCACGCATGAGATTAAACTGGACCACAAACTGTGCTCTTAAGTAGAGGGTTTCCATGTTTTTGTTTCTGTTTTTGTTCTTCATGTTGTGATGCTGTAAATGTTCAGTAAATAAGACAGTGGGTTTTATTACTGCCTGAGTTCTAAAAGGTCAACTTCTGCACTTTGGGTTGTTTTATGTTTACGCCTTAAACCTGAACACACCAGTTCAGGTTGCATGACTTTCATAAAGACCTTTTGCCTACTGACATCAACAAGCATGGTTTTAAACTCCAATGACTTTTACTGCCATATCTGACCCATAACTTCCCAAAATGATTTAAACTCCTCCACAGTCATCTGACAAACTGCCAAATTAAAATGAGTCAGCAGTATTAACTGATAATGAAAGCTTTGCAAATGAAAAGTGATGTCTTTAAAACTAAAACAAAAACTTGGATTTGATCTCAAAACATCAGTAGCAATCAACTGCAGATTGTAAGCATCAAGCGTCTAAATAACATTTTCACTTGCATCTTTGTCAAGCTGAGTGATATTTAATTATAGCTGGAAATGGATACTTAAGGCTTTGCTGCTAGCGCTTTCATTTTTCTGTCTGTGACCTAAATGTATGAAAAAGATGCCATATTTTTATATTTATGAAGTTTAAATGCATGTGTGAAGTGAGTTTTTTTTTGAATAAACATATTTGTATTACTCTTTACAGTCTGGCCTTTATTTGCGTGCTCCTGACAGTCATATAAAGTTCTGCTTTTTATCAGTAAGACATGTAAGTTTTGAAGCAAAACTTAAGAAAGATGTGCACTGATACTCTCACCTAATCTGACAGAAAAAGTTTTTTCATTGATGACACTATTTTTAGGGTCTTCTTTTACTTCTTTGAAGCTTTTGAAACACTTGTCCACTTTATTTGCTTTTAAACAAAACTAAAAATCCAAAGCTTCTCTAGCACTCCCTAGAGGCTGTCCTACTCATTACACCCGACAATATGAAAAAGTAGCAGCTGAGGTTTACTGAAATTTTGTAAACAAACCTTTGACAAAACACAATTACTTGGATTAAGTTGTTGTCATGTCTTCTCTCTAGTGAAAGCTCAATCAATTTGGGAGTGATTTCTGTGTTGCATTGTGTGTTTACAATGTTGATGTATGTATATTTGGACAACAGATTGTGTTTATAACTACAAACATGTGTTTAATGCTAAAATAACCACAGTGGCTGAATTAGAGTAGACATGTAGTGATCTCATAAGTATTGTATTGTAGATAAAAGAAATACATGTCTTGCCAGTCCCAGTGTTTCCCAGGGAATGTAAAGCTTTATTGTAATTAACTTCCCTTTTTAAGTTGCAATGTTCACTCTGCAGACAAGACCATAAAGTGATAAGAATTGCCGCAGATTGTTTGAGCAAACAGTTGCCGACACTCAGATTATGAATGTTAATGATGATATGCCGTTATGAGCTGGTGAGAGCAGGAAGCTCCAAAGTTGGCCTGATATGGCACTAAATAAAACAACTGCTCACATATAATCCACGCCCCCTCCTTTTTTCTCCCACATCTGGCCCTCCCTTTTCCTCCCTGTGTCCTTGTGCTCTCGCCCCACCTTTATCAAGTAACAACAAGCAAACTTTAGAAGTCCACACCCCTGCAAAGCACACTCGGGCACATGCTTCCTGTCAGCAGTTGGGATCAGCAACTCAAATAAGAACTGCAGCGAAACTGGGCTCTACTTGGTGGGACGGATCACTCCACATACCTGCATTGTAGGATTTGACAAGTCACCATGGGAATGAGACTGAGAAATGTGTACTACAGCCATCAATGGAAATAGAAGTCTGAGATGACTGTGATCACAGTCTGTGCTACAGATTGTGACATTTATAAGGAGTGGCTGCTGAAGTTGTTTCTCAACATTTGGGTCACCTGAGATTGGTGGAGAGCTGGTGTGGGATTGCTAGTCTCTTGCAGGTTTCATCTATTTTTCTTTTTCTCCAAACATCTACTGTGCCATCTAGGCTGTTGAATATATTCCTTCTTCCTTTTGAACCCTCCTAACCCTTTTAAAATTCCTGCAGTGTATGTCTTGCTTCTTCCCTGTCTTTCTCACAACTTCATCTACACACCTTTGTGTCCTCACTAGCTGTCTTTACTCCTCTTCTGCCTCCACCAGCAAAGATGGATCTGACACTGTGGCAGTACCAGTTCAGGATCATCATGCTGGGGGACTCCACAGTGGGCAAATCCTCTATGCTGAAGCGTTACACTGAGGACTTGTTCCTGGAATCCATAAACCAGACGGTGGGTGTAGACTTCTATGTTCACTTCCTGGAGGTGGAGCCAGGGGTCCGCGTCAAGCTGCAGTTCTGGGACACAGCTGGACAGGAGAGGTTCAGGTGAGAATGAACCCATCAAGTGAAAGTGTCAGTGGGAATCATGGGGTCTTTTTTTGATGAGGTCAGCAGCAATTCAAGATAGTTTGAAATGTAGACCTTTAATTCTTAGATTCTTTGCACTGTTTGAAGTCTCAATATATCAAAAATGGGCCTGGTATCATTGTTCTATGCCTCTTTGTAAAACAAAGAGCACCTTTCTTGTGATGAATATAAAAGAGGTGACTTACATGCATGCAAATATACTTTCCAAACAGACTTGCACTGGTTATTCTTTTCACACCACCAGAGGTGTTCGTCAGTGTTTGCTTTTAGCTATGACTGTGAATCCACCCTGTCACCAAGATCAGTGCGCAGTGTGTACAGAGATGCAGTAAGCCTAATACTTAAAGTGGAAAAAGGCATTATTCTTCATGCTTCGAATATTTAATGAAAACACTGGGAGTAACATGCTTCATTCTGCCTCTAAATTCATTATTTCAGTTCTCCAGTTGAATGAACCGTAGCAAATTGCAAACTGAGCCTGTTTTTGTTTACTCCTGTGTCTCCTCTCTGCATGGTATCTATAGTCAGCTAATCCCATGAGTCAGCTAAAAAGCTCAGACAAATCAAGTTTGTTTTTCGTACAGGAGTCTTCTAATGAAGAAGTTTTTCGGCTTACTGGCTGCTGGCAGGACCCGTTTCTGAGCCTTTCCTTTGGGTCAAACGTTCAGTGACTCATGGGGAAACCACAGGCCTCTTGACAGTTACATGATAAGAGTGAAAAAAACAGTGGTTATCAATTCCTCACAAAGAAACAGACTCTTTGTCAATCAGCTTATCTAAAATCACTCAACTCAAACAGTGAAGAGAATTAACCTACTTATTTGGTCAGTGGAACAGGATTTAAGTTGGCAGTGAAGTCTGAACTCTGGTCTACCTAGTGGGGGTGTTGGGAGGTTTTTTAATGTGTTGAAATTCCAACCTCCTCCCTCTTCTTTTTTCCCCTTTGTCTCTCTTCTCACCTCAGGTCCGTGACCCGCTCTTATTATCGCAACTCGGTCGGAGGCCTGCTTGTGTTTGACATGACCAACCGAACCTCATTCGACCACATAGAGGAGTGGCATGCTGAGGTGTGCGAGCGAGTGCAGCCTCATAAGGTCGTATTCATCCTGGTGGGCCAAAAGAGCGACCGAGATGCTGAAGGGGAGAGAGCGGTGAGTCGAGAGGAGGCTGAGAAACTGGCCGGAAAGCTGGGAATGGTCTACACGGAGGTCTCTGCCAAGACAGGCCAGAACGTGAGAGAAGCCTTTGAGCTGCTCACTCGGCGGGTCTACCAGGGTTTGCTGAGCGGTGAGGTAGAGCTACAAGAGGGCTGGGACGGAGTCAAGTGTGCAACACCACAGGCGCTGCAGTTACGTCGAGCCAGCATGGCACAGCCTAGCACAGCCCCAAAGAACAGGAAGTGCTGTGGTTAAACTGTGGACTGGTGGTGTCAGACCACATGCACTCATGTTACTGTGGAACCAAAACCAACCCTCAGGAGGTTGGATTAGTGGTGGAGTTTTACTGTAATAACATGACCAACAGGAAACACTCTGACCTGAGGTGAATATTTGCACTGTCGTTGAGAAAGTACAACTTTATCAGAGACTGGTTCGAGGAAACATTTCTGTTAATTTTTTCTTTAAAGTACTTTCACATTCCTGAAAAAGGTGAATATTTAACTTTAGAGTTTCGTGTATTGCTGTTTTAGGGCATACTCGCAGGGGAGAAAAGTGGGTCGGTCCGTACACAACTTCAGTTCACATATAAAATCTATTGGAATGATTTCCACGATATTTCACACAGACATCCATGGAATTAAGAGGATTATTTCCTACTGACTCTGATGATTCCCTGACTTTTCATTAAGCACCACCCTCAGGCTGACATTTGGGTTTTGGGTAAAATGTCCTGATAACTGTTGGATGAATTGCTGTGACATTTGCATTCAGGGTCCTTTAACTTCTGATTTAGTGCCATCATATGGTCAAAATTTCAATTTACCAAAAACATTTTGTTACTGAATAGAAGCAAAACTAATTACATTTCCATCAGCTACATTTTTATCATTTAATTGGGAAACGTTAACTTGCTAACAGGTCGAAGTAAGATGTTGAACCTGGTAAATGTTACCTCCTATACATAAGTTTGTTAATACTGTCACTGTGAGCATGTTAGCATGCTAGTGTTAGCATTTATGGGCTCCTGGACCTCAAGATCTTTACAGAGCAAAGGAGCAATGCTAGAATGTAACGTAAGAACATTTACTAAAGAACTTTACATCACTGAAAACGTGGGATCACTTTCACCCAAATCATGAGACGTGATCAATGAGTCAAAAAATAAATTAAAGAGTTTATAAGGAGAATGGATCTGCAAAATGGCTCTTTTTACTTTCAACACTTAGGGTTTTGCTGATGATACTTACTGGTTTTACATAAGTAAAGTTTGAGTGCAGGACTTGTGGTAGAGTGTTTTCACAGCGTGGTGTTTGTATTCTTACTTCTATAAAAATCTAAATACTTCTTCCACCACTGTAAAAGTGGTTGTCAAACTCTGGAAGTCTCAATGGTCTTATGGTCTTAAACTGAATCAGAGAAAAAAACCCCTATTTTTTATATTCATGTCTTTAACATTTTTTTTGTGAATTTTTGATATTTTTAGATCTTTTAAAGAGCCTAAAAAATAGTCTGTGGTCAATCTGCTCACATCTCTTGTCCACTTTAAAAAGGCAAAAGGTTCAGGATGACCACACAACAAAGACATTCTGCTTCGGTGTCTGGTCTGCTGGTTGTGATTCGAAACACCATCCACGCCTCAATGAGGATTAATCTTTTAAGCCAAAGACTGTGGAAAATGCTTTGTTGCATCACCAATAATTACACAGCATCCTACCAGTGATTGATTGTTTTCAGGTGCTGTTGTTAAAATTAATTAAATAAAAACTCAAGGGTGCCTGTGGATATTGTTCTTTTGAAATGTCGTGACAGGTTTCCATAGAAATTACTATTTATCTGACTGATGAACAGCCTCCTGTGTTCCTGCAACCAAAGACAGACAATTTATTTTGCTACTAAAACACTCAGATTAAAGCTTTACTGACATGTTACTGTTGTTTATGCACTGTTTTGTGTCCTTGGTTCTCTGCAAATAAACAACTAGTTGTTAATTGATAATATTTCATGATAAGAAAACAACTGGAAATTTCAGCCATAGATTACTGAGAAGCTCTTGAATAAATAGCAATATGTTAATTTTGCTTTAATGCAAGGACTGTTTGTTGTTTCCATGGCTAACTTTTTCTTAGTTCAGTCTAGCATAACACACTACACTTTGAAACATTTCCTTGCTCTATGTCATTTATTTTTTTTAATGACATTCTGAAAAGTCAACATCTGGGGACCATTTCTTATAACATTGTTTTGATGCAATATGCTGAAATAAACAAAGTAAAAATGACATTTACAAGGACAGTTGAAATAAATGTGGTAATGACGTAAAACCTACCACATTAAGTAACAATACACACAACAGCACATACATGTCTAACAATAGAGACAAAAATACTGTATTAGTGACCACCATTTGAAGTAGGAATTTGGTATTACAGACCCTCTATTTAACCCATAATCAACAGAGTTGTAGGAATAGAACATTTAAACATGGGAGCCCTAATCTCTTCTAAACTCAAAAGCAATGATTATTGATTATTATTGGGAAGAGAACAACAAATAGTAGTTTTAAAAAGACAGATGATTTGTTAACATTTTACATCCAAATGCACTAGTATCAAAAGGTAAACCGGATACAGCAGTGGTCATATTCCAAAAGAAGTATTCCAGTAAAAGTTTATTGACAAAAATGCAACGAATGGAGTTCTGCCAGGCTTAGCTAAATGGCGACAAAGCAGAATCAGAGACAAGGATTAGGGAGCCATGAAACGCTAATGTAAAAAACAAACAAACAAAAAAACCCAACCACCCAAGCCATCTCTTTCATCTTCATTAGTCAAAAAAGAAGAAAAAAAAAAACAAGAAACACAGAGTTGGTACAACATATTAGTGTACAGTCATGCTACTTTTTGGTTGTCTTGCGGATCAGCGCCATTCTCTGAAAAGCAAAAGACAAAAATCGAGTAGTTAGGCCCACTGTGCGTTTATTGCAATGTACAACAAACCAATATCATTTGACAAATATGGAGATTTATTTTGTCAATGACTGTCATGTTTTTCTAGCTCTGCACACTCGCTATCAATAGTAATACTCTGACAGAAAGAAAGTCCTCCATGCTCACCTGTTTGTGGGCCTCTGTGGTGCAAGCCTTCTTGAAGGGCCGGATTTCATCAGAACCATAACCAGGAATCCACATGTTCCACTGGCGTTCTGAGAAAAGTGAAGCACAGTGTGAGCTTTATAAAGACTGTTTAAAGCCACTTCATACACAGCACATTAGACAAGTTAATTTACTCTTAATGCTTTGTTTTTCTTGTTGGTTAAAGCTCTACCAGACCATTGTCATGCTCTCATGATGCAGCATCTGTCTCACTTCAGAAACAGCTAATAATGGTCAGAGCTTTAAAGCCCATAATATTAAATTCCAAGACTGTTTTGACGATTTTGTGTGTGCTTTAAATGGATTAAAACCAAGCAGCGGAGATAACTAAGCACATGCTTGTGAGTTGGTTGCTATGTAACTCTAAAACTTATTTTTTCAGAAAGCTCTTCCATTTCCTGACTCTGAATGTTTGCAGTCACTCAAGGAGATAAGCAAAATTACATTAACTCAAGGGTGGAAAACATGCACTTTTTTTGCAGCAACTTCTCAAAATCTTTTTTTTTAAATTTTCTTTCCAGCACATGGATCAATGAAGGCCCCTTAGAGGTGAAAACTGTCAGAAGTTTTGTAAAAGTCAAATGGAATAAATCTCCACTTTACTTTTACAACTGAATTTTTATAATTTATTGTGTAAATAATTAAATAATTTTTTTTTCTATTTAGAATAATTAAACATAACATAAACATTGTGGATTTAAGTAATGATATCACTAGGGGTCAAGAAGAAATGAATGAGATATGCATAAAATCTACATTCTGGTTCTGTTACTATAAAATTAAATGAAATTCTATCCATGAAAACACGGATCATCGTTGCACGTGCCTTTGATTTTTTAGAGACTCGATAAACCTCATACTCTTGTAAAGTTTCAGGTGTTAACAAGCCTGAAAAAGCCTCCTGCAACTTACCAAGATGTAACTGAACATCCTTCACTTCCAAGGTGTTGGATTTGCGATGGCGTGCCAATTGACAGGCTGCTGTCACTACACTCTCTATAAAGTCGTCTGCAATTTGTAGCAGCATCTGAGAGGAGAATGGCATTTCGAAAACCGTTAATCAAGTGGAGTTAAGGAAAACAACAATGCAAACAGGCAGAAAATCCCTCATATTTCATGCTGCTTACATCATTTACAATACAGCCAGAAAGATTTCTCAATTATAATGTGGAAGAAGGTTAGG
>JAPZDY010000025.1:7837254-7857259 GCA_029783645.1 Ctenochaetus hawaiiensis
AAGGTTAGGTCAGCTTTTGAAAAAATTGAAAAAAAAAAATGTGAGTGGTATTCAAAAAATACACAGTATATTTGAAATAGCAATTAAACCTCTAACAGACCTCCTCTACATCCTCATCCAGCTGCTCATTTGGATCGATTTCTCTCACCAGGTCTTGTAGCTTCTTCTTACTGAGCACCTAAAAAGAAAAAAAAATGTGTCCATTTATCATCCTTTGTTTGCATGTGCAGTAGTACTTATCAGAAAGTACCTTTATCTTTTTCTTAAAATTCTTGCCATGCAATAGATATTTAGAAACTCTGCTTGCGGTGATAGAATGAAGACAGGTTAGTTTGTGGCCTGTGACATCAGACTGCGCCATTATGTCCTTTGCTTGACATCTGAGTGTGCCCCATTATCTTTGTTTATATGAGGTGGTGCAAACCTTGCTCTCTGGAATTTTTATTTGTTTACACATAAATATATGGCTACTCTCCACTAAACAGTGGTGTCAGAATGCACCACAGAAGCCACTACATAATATAACACTCCCTCAATACAGCCACCCAACACTACGTTTAAGACAAGAATCAGCCAACCTCTAAAATATAGTTACAGAAAGACTACTGGGAGTTCTTGGGATTTAAAGAAAAACATACAAGTAGGGCAGATTTTACAGTGATTCTCTTCTATTTTATGTAGATCTAATGATAAGAATAATTTTTTTCTTGAATAAATTATGAATTCATGTTGCGGTTCATGATACTTATGCTAAGAATCATTTAGATAGTGGTGCAAGCAGTTGGCAATATTATTGGACAGATTTTTTTGTAGAAAACTGCACATAGTAGACTTTGGTCAAATAATAAAATAAGACCATTAGACTATGATAGAGTACTTACTGTCTTGTACTTACGAAAGTTGTAGCTCACATTTATAAGGAAATACCAATGTTTTACCAATCTTTTAAATCAAAAGGTGTGTGCAGCAACCCAGCCCAGCAGCATCTTTGGGTCTTTCAGATGCAAAAATAAATGAATAAATAAAATAACTCACCTGAGATCCTTCTGGACTACTTCTGCCAGCAGGGCCAGGGGTAAGAACTTTCACTGCTGTTGCGGTGCTGTTAGCCATGGTGGTGGCAACAGGAAAATTAGATGGGCACTGGAGTTCCACAAAGGACAAAACTGCAGGTTTTCCTGTATCTGTACGTGTCAGAGTCCCAGGGGACAGTCAAAGATGGGCACAGATGAGATGAGATCTTTTCCCAGGACCACGTCCTTAAGTCTGGATAGAATAAGGATTTACACACAGGTAAGCATCACGGAGGGAGTAGATTGATTAACCAAAATCCTCATAAAAGAGCCAATTATTGGTTTTAGTCTTTGTTCTTGAATTCTTTGTATTATTTATCTATATAATTACTATGCTCTATAAATGTAAAATTTGCTTTTTATATGATTTCTCATTTTTGTCTTCCGAATAGCTACAAGACACTGGCAGAAACTTAGCCGCAACAAAGCTCTAAGGGATCAACCCGTTAATGACCAAACTTGGCAAAATAACATCAGGTTCGTTAAATTAAGACAAGACAAGTGCCAGACAGGGTTTTTAGTCGTAATAAACAAGGCAAGGCAGCTAAATTTAAACGCTAATCCCACTTTAAGTGCTAAAAACAATAGCAGTTATCAAGCTTTGAATTTAGCCAGGCAGGCTAACATTAGCAGCTAACTCCGCGGCGCGGCTTTGTTCACCCTGCATCCTAAAATTAAGCGATAAATTTCCAACTTACCAAATTAAACAAACACTATCTGTCCATGTTTCCGCGTCGCTGCGACGACAATAAGCGTATTTGAGACAAAACAACTCCTTTAATCGGCTCCGCACAGCTTGGAAAATAACCGAGGGTTTGTTATGCTACTTCCGCTTTCCATATGGTCATTTCCGGTGGGAACATGTTGCCCAGTTTCTGCCACCTGCTGGATATTTTGTAAAACTACGCAAGGATTTAACCAAAACCTCCGATGGCAGTGGGTCAAGTGCGCGAATTAGCAAACACGTTAATTAAACGCACGGGGACTGGCATTGTAAATACGTTTCTTTAAATATCCCATAAATTTAAACAACGACCCAACTACAATATAAAAACTATACAGGCATAATAACGTAGGCAAAGGCATACAACCATTTCTCCTTAATGAATAATTATAATAATCACGTTGAAAAAAACTTTGAAAAACAAATAGACCAATGAAATGTAAATAAAACGTATTTTTCTGTCAAGTAATAATCATGTCATATAAAGGCCTACCTCATGAGGTCTTGTTATCATAATAGTCTTTGAACAACCGACAGAGCTCTTGCTAGAATTTGTTAATGTTAAATTTTATAAAAATAAAAACACAAAAAAGTATTTAGTATCCTTACGTTTTTATTTTATAAGGAAAATGCAGGCTACTGTCAAAGTAGGGAGGATATTAAGATAGAGAAGGCTTTTCTAAGTGGAGACCCTTCATTTGCAGCCAATAAACGGCTTTTTTTCCTCAGATACATAACTACCTAAATATTTCACAAATTGTTTTTGAGACATTTGCTCAATTTTAAGTGAAGATGTTTTTTCGGACAGAACTGTTAATGAAGCAAACCTCTAACTGAAAGTGAAAAACTAATGATTTGGAGTGAATGACCCTTAAAACCTCGCCACAATCTTAAACTGACTCTGTAAGTATTTTAAGTCAGCGTGCAGCAAACGATCTCTGACAAGCTGAACTTCATTCGATCCCTCCGTTCAGCTCTGGTTAACAGCCAATCAATCAAAGGTCAAAGCGTATAAAGCGTGAAGTGTTTGCTTGTTCCGCATTACACCGGACACCGGGATATTCCGAAAGTGCGTGAGAACATGTCAACACTTCAGATTCTGACTAACTTCAAAGGAAACATACACTAACCTCAACAACAAGTTCAGGGTGAAAACATGATTGGCCCGCCTACTCATAGAGACAAGTGACGCGCTAGGAGTTAATTTGATGGCCGCAGCAGCACATTTGCTTCATTTATGTTTCCCATATTCTGCTTTTCAACAAAAGATACAAGCCCGTGATCTTTTGACCTATAAACAGTTTTAATTAATGTTATAAAGCATTCTTATAGAGTAATTTCATTTCGGCTTCATAGTGACTGAATAGACTCGGGTTTCTTTTTGTAGTTGGACCCTATTTCCTGAATAACAAGGGTAATAAGCCACACCTACACCTCGTTATGCATAAATACTGAACAAACTTTCACTTCAGATTAAGAACTGCGCAGTACTTCTCACCATCAAAAAAGGTTTTTCTGCAGTCATGAAAATGCTTGTTATTGTTGCGGTGCTGGCCCTGGTTCATGGCAGTTATGGTAAATATCTTGTTTTTTTTCTCATTCTCCATAACAAAGTATATTTTCAAAACATTTAAAGTTATTAATCTCCTATAGTAAGCTGTGGCTTTATTATTTGGTGTTTATTTCAGTTTTCTTTCACAAATATATTCATACATTTGCTGTCCTTGGGTTGTGTGTGTGTTGGTTTTTGTGTGTGTGTGTATGTCTTCTTGCCTGTCTGTTTTTTGTGAGTTGGTTTTTTTTCTCTTGAGAAAACGCACTGCTCTCTCTTCTGTCACCAGACGGTTTTCCCCTGGTTGTTTACACGATGCAGACTAAGACAGGAAATGTATTATCAAGAGACTGAGAAGAGGAACAATGAAACAATGTTTTTATGTACGGTATAGCTTACATACTGTACGCCGAGACTTGTTTGCATAAAACTCACATCTTAACCGTGAAGAAGTATAGTAACTCTTTGTGTCGTGTAATAATTGACAGACAAACTTCTCTTCATTGTCGCTGGTGTAAATAAAGTGGAAGAACCTGTTTTGGATCATGTGGATGTGGTGACTGAGATTGTTGTCACTTTCCAAGCAGGAGCCTGAATCAAACGGCAGGAAGAGGGAGGGGTTGTTTTGAGAGTGTTAGATCCACAGTGCAGGTCAGCACTCCTGAGCCCCCCTGCCTATTCATGTTGTGATCAATAACCAGCATCTGTAATCTCTGTCCACATGCAGCCACTTTGCTCATTAAAGGGCCAACCGAGCCACTTCTGGAGGGAGACAGCATCACACTGGAGTGTCGCTACTCAGACTCTGAACTCAACATCAGCCAGGTCCGCTTTGAGATCTTTGCCAAGGTGAGCCGTGGAAACAAATAGGTCGGGGATTATAAGGGAAAAACACAGGAAACTCCCTCCTCTGACCTCAATGGGATCTTGCTTTAATCTCTGCAGTGTTCGTCACAGAGATTTCAGGCTCAAGAAAAGGCTCAAGTGTTTCCTTTTTGTAAAAATAGTCTCAGTGAGTCAAAAAGTTTTAATCGCGGTGAAGAACACATAACAACGTCACATGTCATTGAATTTATGACCCAGACTAATTTGAAAGGCTTGTCTCTAAATCGGCAGCTCAGTGCTCTATGTAAATGTCACAGCAGCTGACTGTTGTGTGATTCAACACAGTCAAGGACTGTTTAAAAGCATGAAATGTTCATCAGAGTGATCCTCAAAGCAGTCTCACGAGATTGTGTTACGTTTGGATTATTCTTGACTCTGATATTTAGCACCAGTATTTTTAGAAACATGCATTTAAATGGACATCTGCCAACACCATTGTAATGCTCTTTCTTTCTTTCTTTTTTTAACAGTACATGCAGTCCTGGCGTCCTGTTTGGGAGCGATCTTGGTGCTACTATTCAATGAAAATCCAGCAGATTGAAGACAGTCTCATCCTGTCTATCCCGCATGCAGGGAGTTACTACGAGGGGCCCTATCGCTGTGTGTCCGACGGCGAAAATGTGACTGCTGAAGACAAGTTCTCACAGGCGTTGGCCCTCAAAGTGCATTGTGAGTAACTGGGTTGATACGGGTAGGAGATGTATAGGGGCTGTCAACTGAATGACTCCATGACACTTAGTCGCCAAATAAAAAAAAACCTGAGAGTTTTTTGTTGTTTGTGTCCTGCAGAGGACAAAAAGATTTCTGCAGAAATGAGTCACGTAAAAATGTGAATAAGATACACAGCCTTGGAGTGTCACTTTCTTTGTAAGTAAATGCGCGGAATAGTTGAGAAAACTAACATGTCGAACAAAGGAGGAAGTAAAAAAAAAAAACACCTGAATGTACGCTGGTAAATAGTGTAGGTGAAGAGAGGGAACAAAGGGACTCTGGAACCTCACAATTTTTCCTCATATTTCCAGCCAGCAGGAAGTAAAGACAATCTTTCAGACACTGTGGACACAGCTCTCTTCACAGTGAGGGATAGACAAACACATGAATAGTTAATAACCCAAGACATATCTACGCAGTGCAGCTGCAGAGGATGAACAACAAAACAATAGTAAAAAGTACAGATCCATTGCAAACTCCGTGTTACCCATCATGCGTTGACTATAGTCTCTTTTTTTTTCCAAGCAAACAAAGGTGCATTTTTCTGGTGGAGCTCAAGTTTGAAATTATCGATGTAGAATACGCAGTTGCACGAAACGACATCCGTGGCGTGGCCGGTCGGATTATCAGTGTCCTCTATCTTCTTGGTGGCCATCAAATCGACCGTGATGCTGTTTGATAGGCTCCTCAGCCTCATGGGGGTTGATCAATAAGAGACAAAGATTAGAACAGACCAAAGGGACTGAAGGAGACAGAGAGTGAGAGAATCCAGGCAGCTGGATGGACGTGGGCCCTCTACTGAGATGGAAGAGAAAATGAGCCATTATTCACAACACTGCCGCTCTAAAGACTCCGATAAGATGAAGCCCACTATCATTATTATTGATTGCTTGGTACAGTCTGCACCACTGGGGGGGGGGGCATTTATACTTGAGTCTATACACTAAACCATACTTATAAAGATCTGTGTGTTTACCAGCTGCTGCCACTGCAAACATATGTTCAGTCACGTCCCAAACTAACAGAGTGGCGGCTTCCGTGTACATTACATTCCCTGCATCATTAATGCTCAATCATGCTTCCTCATTCCTGCCTATTTTCAGACATGGGGGAGCTGTCACTGTCCAGGGAAGGCTACAGCAGCTATTTGGGCGTCCCGCAGGAGCTGAAGGTGCGAGAGGGGGAGGAAGTGGTGCTGAAGTGCTCTGCGAGCTCATCGGAGGAGCCGAACTACACCTGGAATAAGGACGTAAGAAAGCGTCAGGAATGTGCACAGAAGCAGTGTCCTCATTATGCTTCGGGAAACTTGTCATTCTCTCTCTCTCTCTTTCTCTCGCCTCCTCCTTTCGGTTGTGCGATGTGACCTCTTTATTGTTTCCCTGCCTTGTTCCAGTCTCTCGAGCTCCCTTTTTTTTTTTTTTTATCTCTCTCGGCTTTGTTTAAGCATTCTCTTAATTTTCCCTTCCTACTCTAACACGTCTCCGTCTCTCTCCCTGACTTCCTCAAGCCACTTGTTTCTCCCCCTTGCCTGTCGTCTTTTCATCCCCTCCTCTGAAGAAGTGCTCTGCATTAAGTGACCGGTTGGCTCAGGCCCACTGCTCGCTTGGGATTGCAGCTTGCCCACTTACAAAGGAATAATAGTTTAATGAGGTCTAGACAAGAACCAGTCAACCTGAAAACAATTACATGGATACATTTCTAATGATTTTAGTGTTTGGTTAACCAGTGTTGAATTATTCAACTAGGCTCTTCGCTGAGCTGAGGAACCCTCGCCCGAGGGAAATTAAGACATCTCAGTGTAAAATGCCATAGTGACAATATGCATGCAGAACAAGAGGAAGTTGGTGTGTCGAGGGAGGATGCACTGTGCCCCTTGTGGTGAAAAGATGACATTACACTTTCAAGGTGTTACCAAACTCACTGTTACCACAGACGGCAAACATTAGGTGTAATGCAGCTATGCAGCTATGAAGATATCTTTGGGACAAGCAGACATAATTGCCAAGTTTCCCCCTTTGTTATTCTTTTTTGATAAGTCGGCTCGGGGTTAATTCGCTTGTTAAAGGGTCACTCTTAATCCGGGTTTTAAATGGGCTTACAAGTCCAAATCCAATTCAGTTGACATTTCAACCGCTGTTCTGTTTATCCTCCTCTTTAGGTTTTTGTCATTATTCGTTGAATATGCAGCGCTGTCCCTTTGATGACGAATAATAATTACTGCCAGCATGACTGGCAGGTCCGTCAGTCTACGGAGCTGGAATCATCAGCACACAGACATTCACGATTCACCTGTCGAACTATTTGCGCTGCATTTACATAAATCGCAAGACCTTTGAAAGGTACGTCGGCGGAAATGATGTGACGGGACGAAATGTTAGTGGGAGTGTGTCTATTTGTATATATAAGCCCACTGTACGTATGACAGGAATAGATATGGGGCAGAAAGTGGAATCAGAATGGGCCACTTTGACAGACAGCTGCCGTGGGCACATTGGCCCCCGGTAATGACAGCAGGACTGAGGCAGAAACGGGCCACTGCTTTGGGAGCCAGTGGATTTGCATACAAAATGCTGCTTTGGCCAGACCTGGCCTTTATGGGAAATCCTCTTAATTCAGATCCATTCAAATTGAAATGGACTTTCTTGGCAGGAGCTACAGCTCCCAAGAGCCAAATCATTTGCATGGTGTAATGTCTTTTTTTTTTCTTTTTTTTTTTACCCCTCCTCCACATTCGTTTGTTTTCCAATCCTTGTGTTTGGCCTATTATTTGTTTCCTCCCGTGTCGAAGCTCTATCTCATAATAGTGCTGCTATTTTTGTGTCAACAATTCATCCTGCTCCCTTGCCATCTCATCATGCGTTGTGTTAACAGTATGTTGTTGCAGCATAATTCTTTGCGGATGATGGTGTTATCTGGGTTATTGACTTGTGTCGATGTGTGTTCATTCATTGGGATTACTGCGCAGGTAAATACACTTCATTTGGGACTTTAGGGACTGTTTTTTTGAGAGCCGCACACAAGCAGATTTTTCTGTTTTAGTCCTGCTGTTGCCAGGCTCTCTGTTTCTGCCCATCTTGTTCTAGTTTGTTCTGTCCATGTCCTTTTTTCCTTTACTCATACCTAATGTGGCCAAAACAAGACTATTTTGCCCCTTTTCTTTCTCTTTCTCTGTTTTACACTCTTGATGTCCGTCCTTGTGTTTTCTCTCCCTTTTCCCAGCCAGCATTGTCTTCTCTCCTCTCCTCTCTCCTGTGCTCTTTGCTCAGCACAATTTTAATTTGAAGGACTTTGTGAATGCTCTCAGGGCAGCAATCAATCCAGCCAATAATTTTTTTTTTCCACTTCTGCTCCTCTTTGTGCTCGTCTGACTCCTGCACTCTCTCGCATGACATCTTGTCTCTCAGGGTGACGACTGGATCCTGCCTTCCTCCGTGCTGACGCTGAAGAAGGTGAGCGTGAACGATGAAGGACAGTACACTTGCCTGGCCCAACATCCCTCTGTGGAGTCACTCAGCAAGATGCGAACCATCAGCCTCACCGTGCTGCCTGGTAAGACGAAGGCCTGGATCCACTCGGAGAAAAAACAATCCTCTTTTATCACGGCCAAAAACTGATTGGTCATTTCCTGTTTCTCATTTCAAAAGAAAAATGGTTTGAACTTTCCAAGTAACTGTTGGGAAATTCAGCGGTCAACATAAAACAAAACAAAACAATGTTCTAATTCCTCTTCATAAGCCACTGAAAGGTTAACAGGAAAGTCAGGTGAGTGGGAACAGTTAGGTCATTATGAAATGAAGTTCTTATTTGAAAGTGTGAAACCTTTCAGGTGCTGATTTTTGAGGAAGAAGTACAGTGCAGAGGTAAAAAAAAGGAAAATGATAAAAAAGAAGTGAGGACAGTCATAAAAGCCCCTCACATAAAAATGTGACAAAGAAGTCCTGACTGAAATCAACTTGAAAATGTCAAATTGAAATAGGTGAGATGATACCAGGGGACATCACATATTTTTTTAAAAATGAGTGTCAATGAGAGAAATGTACTAACTTTAAAGGATAAGAGGAAAATAATTATGAAACGAGCAATAATTTAACCTAACCTTTGATTTTTTTCTCTTTTTAGACAAAAATATCAAGTGAAACATTAGTGCACTCATGAGAACGGAGCAAATACTCGTAAACCCTTAGAAACTGAAAGCTGCAAACTGATTGGTCGCAGTGCTTTTGTTATTTTATTCTGTTTTTTAGATCAAGATGCTCTCATAGGACACTCCTACTCCCACTCTCATCAAAAAGCATACAGCAGATTATCTCACATGATGATAATAAGTGAAAATCGACAGACACTTGACTACATGTCTGGTTGTCTGTCACACAGTGACAGACAGGTCTTCTGTCTGAATCTGACTGACAAACTGTCTTATTTCTACACCAAAAGGTGAAGAGTGTGTTCAAGTGGAGAACTAATTTCATTACAACATTATAGCTAATCCAATTTATAGCACTTCATCCATCTTCATCAACTTTATCAGTGACCTGTGAGATGACTGCAATGTGTTAATGCACTGCAGTTTTTAAACACCGGCCCTCTAACACAGTAAGATTCATAAGCCTTGTGATTTCAATCATTGAAATTATGCAACCCCTAAAAATGCAATTAAGCCAATGCGTGTTATTTATTATGGTAGGGTTATCTTATTACTGCTGCAATTGACTCATTGGTCACTGCGCTCCATAGTGTCTCCACTACTTTCTCGTAAGCACATGTACTAATTAAAATGGTAATAATTTCTAGATGTTGGAATAATGTTTGCTCATCCTCGTAGAATTTGGTGAGCAAATCTTGCAACTTGCATGTCGCTGCTGCTGCTTTGAAGTTGAATAAGAGCACCGCTGTGACTCCAAGAAATCCTCTTAACATATGGAATTACTGTGTATTTATACGGATGAAGCATGTGTTTGTTGCTGCCTGGAATCTTAATTTTTCAATCTTCGCTTGTTCACTTGTCCTGTTACTCCTAAGATTGACCAAAACATCCACAAAATCCACTAATACTGCATATATTTTGAAAATGCATCCACATGAACAGGAAAATCAGAGAGATTTTGAAACTGCAGAAGGCAGATGCATCGACGAACAGCACTGTGAGCGACAGCATCAGTATGAACTCCAGACAATCCTTTCTTTCACAAACAAGCAGGACGTTGCCTTTAGAAGCTTTGCCTGGAGGCAGGAAGCTTATAGTTCTGCTGATTTCAGATTCTGTGTGATGCATGCTCCCCTCACGACTGACTGATCTGTCCCGCAGAGGATGCCCCCTGGTACGAGTCCAGTAATGGCCGTCTCATGTTGATGACTTCAGCGGCGGCTGCGTCTCTCCTGATTCTCATCCTCTCCATGAGTGTGTTCCTGTGCCGCAGGGCCAAGCAGGCCAAGACCAGCAAGGGACCAATGTAAGTTACTGTGACATGTGTCTGCTCCTCTTTTATAATAGACAGTAACTTTGCTCCTTGATTTGTGATCTTGAGTTCAGAATCTGATGGATAAGATGCCTCTGAATGCAAGTGAATGCGTGTGTGTGTGTGTGTGTGTGCCCATGTGATTCTTCGATTTCTTTACACACACACTCTCACCTTCCTATTTTCCTCAACTCAACTCCGGTCTCTCCTCCAGCAGTTTGACTTATATTACAGATATGGTTATTGCTGCAATATTTCATTCTGTCTCGTGATAGAAACCAAGGCCATTTCAGTTACAGTCTGTGTGTTTTCGGTGCGTGTGCCGGGGTGCACTTCTGTGCACACACGCTTCACCTTGTGTGTATTATGTGTGTGCCAAGCGTTCTTGCAGAAAACCCTTCCACACATGTGCAAAATAGTGCCTGCGAGCTTTTGTGCGTTTTAAAAGGCATATTAAAGTCTGTTTCAGCAGATTTGTCCTACTTGACCTTATCCTTGATCTCTTTCATGCTCCCTCCTCTCCCATGTGTTTGCACACGCTTTCTGCTCATGAAAAGCCTCGGCTAATAGCGGCAGGTTTAATTCCGCGATACTATGTGACGTATAAAAAGGATACAGCAATCATAAGAGCATTAGCCAAAGTCCCATTAAGTCTGTTGCTGACAGTATGTTAATGTGCACCATGACCCCATGCAGCTCTGCTCATTAACTTCTTTTCCATATGGGCATAAAAAAAATAATGAATTTCCAGCTTCCTGCTTTCACACATGATTTCTACGTCTTTGTGGTGCCATTGAAGAAAGTTTAATCCTGACAAGTGTGGCTGGGAATGTGTGTGTGAGCATGTGTGCATAAAAAGGGAAGCCAGGGAGCGATAGCGAGGAAAAATGGACTTTCACATCAACAGCCAGGTGTGGTTCCATCGCTCGGTTCTAGTCTGTAATTTCCCCACTTATACTCTTCTAGTGCCTACCGGGAGGTCGATATACTGATAATCATGCTCCTCTGTATTTCCTTTTCTCGCTCTCTCCAGTGATGACCGGTCTCAGAAAAAGCCCATCTACAAAAACAGTGTGGAGTCCCTACCCTCCACCTGCGGAGACGAACAGCCTCTGGTGTGACTTGCACAGGCAGGTGGAAGGACGAGGAGGGGAGGGGGAGAAGATGGAACGGGAGACGAGGAAGATGGAGTGGCTGGCCAGAAAATGAGCGATACTTAAAGAGGGAGGAGATGGTATAGGGTTATGGATGGTCACATTGGGGGAAGAGGGAGAGAGAGGGAGGAAAAGAGGGAGACAAAGAGGGATATTTGGAGCCTGTGGGGAGAGAAAACTCAAAATCAGTAACAAGCTGGGTGTGAATAAAAAAAAAAAGAAAAAAAAAAACAACCTGAAGGGCGAATGATTGCTTTAGAGACACAAAAGCTGTTTTGCTTGTGGGTGTATGCTGCAGTTATGCATCCTGGACAAAAAGATGGGCAATTTCTCTTCATTTATTCTGCAGTGTGGGAAAAAAAAAAAAAAAGTGGGCGATATTCTTAGCAGAAGAATGCAGGATGAGTCTTTTGCACTGCAATAGCTCTAAAGACTTCATATACAATCTCTCCTTTCTGTATGCACATAATTGCTCAGCTGTGTATTATGAATAAGCCATTTGGGTGATTGGATATGGTTTTTATTTGTTGGTTTGTTTCCTTTTAAATATTTTTCAAAAGCGGAATCAGCTCAAAGCATCTCTGAGAAGGTGATTATCATCTCTCCATTGACAGCTCTCAAGCACGTTGCACTCTTACTTAATTTACTGTACTTTGGATCTCTTTGATATTAAATGGCTTTAAAAAAACACACTTTTTACTGTCCTTATGTTGACCATTGATTTTGTTCCACTTTAGAGATACAAAAGAGGTTGGGGAGTATTGACGACGTGGTGAAAGGGAGCCGTGCATGCATGCTCGCTTGGCCGCACATCTTCTCGATCCAATGCCAGCTCAGGCTTGCATCAGCTTGTTTACCAACCTTTCCCTTCAGTCTGTAAGACCTTGCTCTGAAGCAATGACCTTTACTCAAAGTACTGTGCCTGTGCATACTAGTGTTTTTCCCCCCCATCTGTCTGTAACCACAAAACCCATTCTCAGTGAGCTCAGCTTCCAAACAAATACATGAACCAAAGGCTCACACTCAGAATAACAGCAAATTCAGGTAACCTTGAAACTTTGTCCATCCGTTATTGGAGCAGACAGGGTTAGTGGCTTCTAGTTCTTCTCTAATATAGACTAGCTCTGATTCACCCCAAAATATCCATCACTGACTACAACTTCATCTTTTTCATTTTCTCCTCTGTTACCTTGTAACCCTTAACGCTGTTCCACAGCAGCGTGGCTTATTACCATAACCCGCCTCGTAATGCAGAGAATTTCATTACGCTTGTCTGTTGAAGTTATGTTGGGTTTTATGTGGTTTTATTATGGCTGTGTGGTTGACCGTAGGACGTCGTTAATAATGGGCGAAGCGGCAGTTTAACAATGACACTCCATTAACGGGTGCATGCGCCACAGAGCACAGCCAGGATAATTTTATTAAACTGATTATTCAAGCACCCTGTACAGTTTGCCTCTGCTGCAGCCATCCTTTGTTGGGCATTTTTACAGACTCCTTGTATTTCTATTCCGACTCCACAAACTTCTGCTTACTTTATGTCTTCCGTCTGGCCCGGGAATAAAAAAGACAACAGACACAGGGACCGTAACCAAACTAGAAAGACTTTTTAAAAATTGGTCACGCTCTGTAGGAAAAAAAAAAAAAATGTTGTTGCAAATTTCAAATGCCCTCCTGCATTTGAAATGCCAGTGAGCACCATTTTGTTTTGGTGTTTAAGTCAGTCATGAGTGAAAAGCTGCGTGCTCCCCAGTGGGCTCTGGACTCGGGGCTTCAACCGGTTAGCCAGAAAAGACAAGATTATGTATTAGGAATTTCACACAGTGGAGCTGTCCCCAAGGTACGTGGCTCTAGTTGGGAGGGAGAGAAGTGTAGTTTACACTGACATTTTCACCTTGATAGTGCCTCATGGATAAACCACCGGACAACAGCTTAGGGCGATGCAGAGGCTGTGCAGAGAATACAGAGCAGTCGGTGTTTTGTCTGGGGCAGGCAGGGTCCAAACAGGACAAGGGTGTAAGATCTGTGGCATTTAAGTCTGGCAACTCCTCACTAGTGTCAACAGTAATTTGGTGGCCCTCAGTACACTGGCCTTCATGTAAAAGGTGAGTTATACCAAACATGACACCTCAATGACTAACGCCTCAAGGTGCCACACATTTGTAACTGTACGCCATCACCCACTGCTGTTCTCGTCACGGTCACTTGGTTTTTGTATGTGCTGCCTGCATATGTTGTGTCAAGTGGCTGAAAATGAAGGAGTGGAGCTCGCTGGAGAAGCAGGTGTTTTCCCCTCATTACTTCCTGACAATGCCCCATCTGGTGTGGGGAAGCTGCCGCCATCGACTCCCTGCCAATCCGGGGGGGGGAACAAACACTCGCAGAGAGGCTGACGGCGAAAAATGAGATGAGATGAGAAGGGGGAGGATGAGCGGGGCAGATATTTTACCCTCGCCAAAACAACTGAGTTTAAGCTTATGTTGAGAAAAAAAAAACACTGACTGGAGACAGCCTGAAGCTGAGACTTTAAGAGTTCACACAGATCCAAAAGTCCAGGTCAGATATGAGGCGAGAGTTCAAAGCAACTTTATGGAAGCAAAGGATAGAAGTATTAATATCAATGCTAATAGGCTGGTTTGATGTTTTACTGCCTGTGAACTTTTCAAACTGTTTGAGCCAAACTGACCAAAGTGTCCGCAGCATTTGCGACAGATGAGAGAGAGAGAGAGAGAGAGAGAGAGAAAGGCCAAAGCAGATTGAAGACGCTTTACATGCTATACCAAATGTTACCTGAGGGGGGCGCCAAAGATACAGTTTCAAAAACATACCTTCAAGTCTTTGAGGCTTCAAGCTCATGTTTTAACACTAGATTAGGACGGGAAAAAAGAAACGTGGTAAGAGAAGCAATTTTCATAATGGAGCAGCGCTCTTTGACTGGAAAACACAATTATGGGCAAACTGTGGCCACAGCATGAGGGTAAATTTAAAGAGCCCCTTTAGCGGGACCTAATAGGCCCTGACTACATGAGCAGAAAACACTGGCTCGTCCGGAGCACAAGTTTTTGTTCCGGGCCATTACCGTCATTGTAAGTGGCGATTTTACTGAATCAGGCCTGCTCCCTGCTCTCCTTGATGAGTCCTCTGTGCACACTTTGGATGAGAGGAAAAGCAGCATCTGCAACAAAAATGTCCCCCTGGTCTCAAAAACAGCTCCAGACTTCCACATATATTCTGACTTGGCATCAAAATATAACCTTTCTCATGTTTTGATCAGCAAATAGTCATCAATACATTACAGAAATGATTCTGTTGGCCATAATGTGTTATTATGTGGTAAAGGTGAGTGCACTTAATGACTGACAGGTAGATAATTCAGCACACAATACACACATTAGTCACTTTTCCAATTACCTTAAGAATATAATAAATAATTTCAAAACGACTGTGTCTTCAAACAATAACATCTGTTTCATTTCTTTATATTAATCATTGTGCCAAACATCCTTTTCGCTCCGTGGAACTAAATTTGTAATAAATTGGCTATTTGCGTCGGAAAATTAATGTTGGTTATCCATCACATTTAGAACGAATTGATTTCAATTAATTGGAAGGTGCAGCCACTCTTCCCTCCCCTGCTCTCCTCTGTATAGCCTACCTATTTCTTGTTTTAAAGCCCAACCCCTTTTCTCATCCGCACAACCCTCCACCTGCTCCTGCTCCCCTGCAATTGGTCAGAAAACACACGGTCCCGCCCCTCATTGGCAAGCTTTTTAAATATATTTACAATGTAAAGTAACCAAGACAAACCGGCCAAGCCATCATTTTCAGGCATCCAGAGGGGGAGAAAGTGGGTGTGTACCAGAGAGGGAGCATTACTATGTAAAGACTTTACGCACTGAGCGCTTATTAAAACACACACTCGTTCACGCACAGTCGCACGCGCGCGCACTTCCACACATATACAAAGGCGGTGAAGGCGCAGTCGGGAAATTGAACCTGCGGGTTCATGTCACTCTGATTTCTCCAAGGAAGAGGAATACTGAGGAAGAGATCAAGAGGGAATATCGGCGACAGCGATGGCATTCGCGACCGTGTGGAACTACCGCTTCCCTCTCACCATTATCACAATCGCCTGCTTGGTGCGCACTGGTAAGGCTCGAACGACTCATGAGTGAATGAGTGTGATGTGAATGAGAAGAGTGTGACGCTGTGTAGATGTGTTGGTGCGTTTCCGCGCAAGTTTGCCCAAGTGTTTTAAGAAGAAGCTGAATAGCACTTATGGAACGCACGGGGTCTATTTTGACTTGTCAGGTTGGGAAAAAACGGGGGAGGAGGAGCTCACCGCGGGACAAAAACACGTGCAGATATTCCGATTTCCAATCACCCTGCGGAGTATTGTTAGTATTTGCAGCTGGATAATTAGAATCGCAGCCGTTTGCGCAAGTCTGGACTACATCCGTAATTTTACGTGGGTATGAGTCATTGTGTTGACCACTTAATGCAACTGTTAAGCTGGAAAAACCCCATAAAACCCTTCAGATAAAACCAAAAGTGAAAGACATTCTCACTTTTTTGCCCTCGTGGTAGAAATATATTCTGATATCATCCGTGCTCCGTTGACCCTCGTGCGTCACTGCATTTTGCTCACTCCCTTCGGACAGACTGTGATTGGGGTTTTATTGTATCATAGCTGCTGTGTGAGATGGGACGGGAGTCCCGCGAGACGCATGTGCATAATGTCATGTATGTATGGAGCTCCGACTGAACATTCTGACACATGAGAGCTCATAACAAATGCCCGCATTGGACCAGACGTGTGTCACACGCCGGGCTCAGCAGTGGTCTTTCTTTTACTGCTTTTATATTCTGCAGCAGTGTGAGGGACTGAAGGGACCTTTGAGACCTCACTTTATCAGATACAATAACATCTAACAATCTATTACAAAGCCTCACGAGGGCACCTGCAGTGCCTTAGTTGCTATTTCTCTCCCCTCTTGAACATCTTAGTCTGGGATAGTCCTGTATTGCTCTCTTATAGCCACAATAGATTTCATGGTCACTGTAGCAAGTGCATCTGCTGCTGCTGCTGCTGCTGCTGCTGCTGCTGCTGCTGCTGCTGAAAAGATTTGTATTAAGCTCAATTAGGACTCTGAGCAATACCAGCCTTGTAATATTATTTGCCATCTGCTTGCATGTGGTAAAATACAGACTCATAACAAACCTTATTAAATTCCAGCCAAAGCTTCAGTGATTCTGACTGAGCAGGAATGGTAATCAGGAAGTGCGTACAGATGCTGCTTCACTGCTCTGTGTCCTGTGGCTGCTGGGCTCCATGTCTTTGTTTACGTTGTCCCGAGGCAGTGAAAGGGTTAAGTGCTAGCTCGGATATTGTCCCAGTCAGACCTGTGCTGTGCTGTGGCGATGATGTCTCTTTTCTACAGGGAGCGCTACATTGCTCCATGGCCAGGCTCCTGCACTGATACCATCCTTAGCATGGCCTGTGTATTGATCTCTTCAGTGTCTTTGTGTGTGTGTCTCTTTGTATGTCTGCTCCTGAGTGGAGGGTTGATTTATATGCACAAGTGTGTAGGCGTTTGTGTGCCATTCTAACTGGAGTGCTGTGACAGAGGGTATGTGTGCATGCGTGTGTGTATGTGTGTGTGGGTGTCTGGACGCCCGTTTATGAATATGTTGTGCTGCATGTAAATGTGCTTACTGTCCGTGTGTGTGCGTGCGCGTGTGTGCTGCTGCTTACCACTCGGGGTTTCGCCTGAGCTGCAGGCAACCTCTGCTGGGGGCTGCTCACTGATCACTGTCATTAATCTAGCCACTGACAGGGGCCGGGAGAGACAGGAGGCCGGGGGGGTTGAGCGAGGAGGGAGGAAGAGAAGGAAGTGTAAGGATGGTTTGTTTCCTAACACCCTTGCACATTTGCACTTACACTTTGCACGCAATTTAAAAACTGTATTTTGATAACAAATCAGCATGTCTTCGTCCTTCCATTTAAAAAAAAAAAAAATGAAAGGCCAAGCTGATCTAAAAATAAGGAAAAAGGAAGGGAGGGTTAGGGACTGCTGTTTGTTGTTATGCAAAGACAGAGATGGACAGATTGATCGGACAGAGATGAATGACTGGAGATATAGATTTAGAGGGTGCTGTGAGGATGGCAGGGCTGGGAGACTTGGCCCCCCCTTTGATTAAAGAGTGAGAGACAGAAGGATGGAAAGATGGAGAAAGTGAAAAAGGCAGAAAGGAGGGAGGGAGGGAGGAAGAGTGAGAGAGAAGAAAGGCAGAAAGACTTCACAGTGTGTCTGACGGGCAGGCCTGAGGGACACATGCACACACACACACACACACACACACACACACACATATATATACACACATGCACTGACTCACACACAGAGTCAGCGTTGTGAGTGCATGGCTTTGTGGGGGTGGCTGATCCACAGCAGCTGTAGGCCAAACTTACACCCCACCTACAGTAACAAATGCTGTTAACTTCACCTCTGCCGCTTGCCCACCCATAATCGCTTCCACGCACTCCTCCATCACTTCCATTCCTCCATCATTTCTCCCATTCCTCGCCTATGCCTCCATTACCACCTTCCTTATCGCTCTGTGCATTAAATCACCTCCATTTGTTTATTTGAATGTGTGCAATGAGAGCCATCCGTTTGAGCTTGTTCCCCCATCATGCTGTTTGGACCTTGGCTGGGACTCTGGCGGTTGAAAAATGGCAGCAGTTGGACGTACTTGTGGGAGGAGATTTGAATACCAATTATAGCTGGTATATGTGTGCTAACACACACACGCGCACACACACACACACACACACAGACAGAGGCCATGCATAAATCACTGTCGCTGTGAGTCACAGAAGGGAGGCCTGGCGTGTAAACACAAACATCAAGGGAAATGCTGTACACACAAAAACTAAAAATATGGATGCACATAAGCACACACGTAGGTGCAGAAACACACGTGCGCATATACACATGCACCTCATCTATAGACTGCTTATTAGAGTTTTCTTTTGAACACAGGACTGGAATTGCTAATGCATGAGTTTGAGCCCAGTTGCAGTTTTTGATGCTTGTCAGACACAGTTTGCATCACACCAAAGTCAAAACTGCCTCCTTACTGTCTTCCATATTGTGCGAGGTTTGCTGCTTCAGCGTGTTTTTTTTTTTTTCTCTTTCTCTAATGCGCAGAAAAAGTCTTCACTGTAAGCCAAGGTTTATCCTTTGATCCATACCTTGGTGGATAATTCACCCCCAAAATAAAATAAACTTGTCGACAATTTAATTAAAAAGGAGGGAGACCTTCCTTCCTACCCCCTCTGCCCTGCCATCTGCTGGTTCACGGTTTAAACTTGATCCCAGCGCACAATCAGATTTCAATGCTACATTTCATTTTTTTTTTTGTGATACCCTGTCTTTTGTAGGTCTAAGTAATTGGACAACCTGAACTTGGCAGACAGTGCTGGCATGCCCGGCAGCACAAGAGAAGCTGAAATGAGCCTTTTTAAAAAAAAAATAAAAAATAAAATACGCTGCCTACTGCTGTCGTGCACGGCCCCGTTTGATCAACTGATGCGGTCTTAAAGGGTCCTGACAGGGGTGGCCCACTATCTCAGCTGAGCAAACCGCCTCTGCATAAGCTCCATAAACAAATTGGACTGTGTCGGTTTTTTTTTTTGTGCGAGTCATGACTGAAAGAGTTATGGAGCTTAGTGTGGGCTGCTTTTATTCTCCCCTGGGTTTTTATGGGTCCATTACTCAGAAGCAGAAGAACTTCCTGGGCTCACCGTTTAGTGCAGGTGATGTATTTTACAGTAATTATCTCCTAATCTGCCCCCCCTAGCCGTCAGCGTGATCCATAACTCCTTGTTTTGAACTTCTTTTGTTTCGCACAGTGATTGCATTTCAATGAACCCCTCCAGCATTATAGACCAGGTCCAGGGACAGTTTTATTTTTGCAACACCGTGAGTAAAAAAAAAATGAAAAAGGAAAATAATACATGATAAGCTCTTTTGTTTCCACTTGGCCATCAAATGGTCCCTTTTCACAACCCGTTTGCAGTGCTGTTTTTTTTTTTTTCCGGTCTGCTTTGTCCTCATGGAGAAACAGAATGCATGAGGCACAATGATTGAAAGGGCCACACAAAGACACCAATTGGTAATTGAAGCCTTATATCTCATTTGACCATTTGTTTAATTGTCCATTAGTGAAACTTTCTGTCAATCTAATCAGGCCAGCGCTAATGTAGAAACACTCTTTATGGCTGCCACCTCATCTCCTTCCCATTACTATTCCCCAGATAGTGCCGCTTGTGATTATCATAATGGTGATCTATGTCGTCCTTATGTGTCGCTCTGTGAGAACAACTGGCATTTCACCAACTTTTCCGCTCAAGTTTTTTTTTTTTTTTTTTTTTTTTTAATGGT
>JAPZDY010000025.1:7862038-7873190 GCA_029783645.1 Ctenochaetus hawaiiensis
AGCAATTCACTCAAAACCAGTTGGCATGGATGGGGGGGTGGGGGGGGGTCAAATGTATTTTTTTTAAAAAGCACTTCTTTATGCAATTATAACTGACGCTTATTTACCACGGCGATGGATTCAAGTTGTGCTGTGGGGAAAGCGATTTATGAGCTTATGGGGGAAAATTAAAAACAAACATAAACCATAGGTGATTAAAATGCAGGTTGATCCCAAATGATGACTGATGTACAAATGTCTGGCTGTGTTACAGAAGTGTGCACAAATCTGCAGCGAAGCAGACTGGCACGATGGCAGTTTGGCTTGTGCACACACACAGACACACACACACATGCACAGATTTTGATATGCACGAATACAAATATTACACTGCACTCTGGAGACTGTGGAGACCTTTCCAAACTTATTTACTGCAGCGTGTTGTGTCCTGATGCTCTCTGATTTTTAAATGCCATGTTCCCTCACTGGCCTCCTTTTGATGAGCTTCCCCAGGATAGTGTATACAAATACACTTGGTGATTGTGTCGCACAAAGCACACAAACATGTTCACCGATGTACCTTAGACATGTGTTCGGATTGTTTTTTTTTTTCATTATCGTAGCACCCTTTTATCCTGCCTTTTGTTCTCAAACAGAACCTGTTTTCACTCTCGATTGCTGCACTGGTTCTCCTCTCCCTGCCTTTTTTTTTTTTTTAATGCCTTGTTCTTTTCTCTCTCCCCCCCCATCTGTCTTTCTCTCCCTCAACCCCTCCTTCCTCTCTGATCCCTCACTCCCAATTCTGCCGCAGTGTGAAGCCGGTTCAAGGGCCTCAGCAGTGACTTAGTGTCTTTTTGTCTGTACTCGCCATGATCACTCAAAAGCTTTTTTTCATCCCTCCTACTCCTCCCTGTGTGCCTGTCTTTCTACATCTAACCTTGTTGGTACTTAAATGCCAATGCCCATGCTCATGCACACCCTCCGCTCATGTGCTCCAGGTGCATGTGTCCGCATGAATCTGCTCCAACTGTTAGCGAGAGTTCGCAATGAGAGGCAGACTCAGTGAGATTTGGAAAGACAGATTTTTGGTGAAGGGTAGGGGGGGAGCTTTTTTCATTGCCAGGAATCGCTCGCTGATGGATCTTTTGGCTAACAGTCTCTCCTGCCTCCCTGCTGCTCGCACCCCCGTTCCCGCCTCCTCTTCCTATCTACCTCTTATACTCTAGCCGCAGGCTATAGGGTTGCCAGGGCCAGGTGTTGAGAGGTAGACAGTGAGAAGAAGGGAGAGGAAAAGAGGGAGGGAGGGAGGATTGACAGGGCCCAGGTGGCCAGCTTGAACGCCCGTGCTTCTGCTTTCACCTTCTCATTTGCATATACAAAATGTTTTTTGTTTTTTTCCCTTTGTCTGACTTTTTATTTTTCTCACTCTCTCTTTCCATTTGCAGCCGCTGCATTGATTCATTTCCAATATTATTTTTGTTTCCTACTGCCTCCTCTCCTGCCACTGTTCTTGTTTCTCAGAATAAGTTCCACTCTCACTTCCTTCCTTTTTCTTTTTAACTTTCTGTTTTCTTTTTATAGTCAATTGACTTTTTTTCCCCCTTTTTCCCTTATTTTACAGTACCTCCAGATTTTACCTTCTCTCCCCATCTCTTTTGCTCTGGGCTTGCTGAACTGTGCATTTTACTTATATGCTGCTCTGCAGTATTCTGGAGGTGGAAGCTTATTTTCATCCTACATGCACTTCAGAGACTGTACAGTCCCCCAAACCATCTCCATTCATCTCCCACCCAGCATTTCTTGCTCCCATGACTGTTTTTAACTAACCCTATATCTTCTCCCTCCCCTTCCAGAGCCCCCCCCTTTATTCATTTCATTTCTCCTCGAGCCTGTGCATAACTTTTTGTTCCTATCATCTGCAGCAAAGTGGAGTTTAGCTCCTTCATATTTAATGCCCTCATCATCTCATATTCGGACCATCACCCACATGCAAACACACACACACACACACACACACACACACACTTCATCACTCTTCTATTTTTTTCCCTCTCTCTTCCTTAGCCTTTGTTTCTCTTTATCTCACTTATGTATCATACATTATAAATCATGATTGACCTCTGCTTTGGCCTGTAAATGGATTATTAGCCGGTTTACAGTTGTGTGTGCTGCTGTGTAGGTGTGTGTTTGAAAAGAGGCTGAGTAGCATTCTGCTCACACGTTCAGGCACATACACATGCATCGTTGTGCTGGTGTTTTTGTCATGCCAAACACACTCCAGACTGGCTCAGCCTGAGTCTAAATTGTGCATAAGCAAGTTTGTGCTTAGGCGCAAATATTTTTTTAAATAGTTTGGGTACTTTTTTGTTAGAACACACACCTTTCTTTTAGAGATATGCCAGTTTTTCATCTGTAACTTTCCAGCCCACATATACTCACTCTCCCATATATAAATATATATATACAGTTGACAGTGTCTGTCAGATAGTCTCACACCGATTTGTGTACACTCACACATACACACAAACTGAGACACACACGTAAACACACAAGAAAACAGCCATCAGGTTCCCTCAGAATTGCTGAATTGAGTTATGTAGCCTGTCAGTCAACTCCCACACATACACACCACTGGCGGATCCTTCTCTTACACACACATCAGCCCGTCTGACGGTGCATATTTCGCATGGGGAAGGGACTCAATTACGGCGAAGGTGAAAGAAGCAATAAACACGGCGCAGATACAGTGAGGCTTCGCTCAGCAGCGCCGCAGTCAATCACAGAGCCAGGTAGGTAGCCGCTGCCGCTTTGCTCATCCAGTTGTGAAGTGCCGGGGAAACGGCCAGGGGTAGTGGATGGAGAGAGGATGTGAGGGAGGGGGTGCGGGAGAGCAAAATGGTGCCATCCGACCCTCCCGAAAAATTATGTGGCTGTAACCAACTTACATGGACCTGGCACTGAGAGGAGAAGGGGTGGGATGGAGGGATGGAGGGATGGAGGGAGGCAGTGGGAGATGATAACAGCTCGCCTTCATTTCAGCCCTCAGCATACACACACAGATACTTATATCCTGTGTGTACAGAAAAAAACACACACTCACAAACACACACACACAAGCCTGACCATCACCGGCACTGTAGCGTAGCTAAATGATTTGGTCACCCACCCACACCAGAAGACCAACAGCACGATCACACAAAATAATGCATCATTTGCCCAGAATGCATCTGTTCTTTCTCTCTCCTCTCCTGTTTGTGTGTGTGTGTGGGTTAATGCGTGAGGCTGATATAACAAATTCCCCCTTCCTTGATTTTACTGCTTTTACTGCAGCTGTGGCTCAGGAGGTAGAGCGGGTCTACTTATCGAACGGGTCGGTGGTTCGATTCCTTGCTCCCTCCAGCTGACATGTCGAAGTGTCCTTTGGCAAAGTATTGAACTTCAAATTGCTCCCAGTGGCTCCTCAGTTGGTGTGTAAATGTGTGTATGAGTTCCTTATGAGCTGGTTTGCTCTTTGTACAGAAAGCCTTTACCATTAGTGAATGAATGGATGAATGCTGACTTGTGCTGAAAAGAGCTTTGAATGGTTGAAAAACTAGAGAAGCGCCATATGAATGCGGGTCATTTACATTTATTAATGCAGAAGTGGTTTTAAATAGTCTGGATACAATACACACGCGCACACAACTACTTGCCTCCGTAGGGTGGACTTCAAGAGGTCAAGTCTACACACAGAAACCATGAATTCACAACAGTAATGTTAGAGTTTTTATCTTTGAGATGGGTTGTGCTTTTGATCCAAGCATGAATGTTGCTTTTTCTGTTTAGGTGAATAGAGGATCATTCATATTAATGCAACCCTGATCTTACTATAATAATCATGTCTGTCACCTCTATAATGAAATTGTGCTTTCTAAGTTAACTGTTGATATTAGATAAGCCTCACTAAAAGGCCTAAAGGGGCAAAAACAAGAGCAGTCAGATGGTCATACTGGTTTTCAGTCGACTCTCAGGTAAGCTTAACCGGCAGACAGGTTAAGGTAAAAGTCTCACCTGTTTTTTTATTGCGAATATCACAGTTTTCAGACCAGATTTATGCTCCAACTATGACACATTTTACTTTTTAGTCGTACGTGCACACGGTTGTTAAATGAGGAAATATTACACTATAGATTTTGTCCCCTTAAATGAAGTTGTTTAGATCATCTAGTTAAAATGCTGGCATTTTCTGCAACTATCTGGCTTCTCATGCTTCCCCACTTTGGTGAATACAAATTATCATAACCAATTAAAATGATAATCAAAGCCATGAAAATAAGAGCCAAGTTGTTGTAAACTGGAATGATCTGCCCCTGGTTGCAAATATCACTGAGCTGGGATACAAATGTGTTGCTGTTTCTGATATTGCAGCCCTGACACTTCGTGGGTTACACCTGGCAGGCAAGCTAACACAAAAAAAAAAAAAAAAAAAGGAAAAAGACTGGACAGCTGACAAAACTCTGCTCCATCTCAGCTGTAACAGGTAACCTGTCTGTGTAGCACAGGTGGTGTGTGTCAGAATGTACATAACCTCTGCGAAGGCTTAAACCCTGCAGTCATGGGGATTTATCTGAGGTGCATTCAAGTAAAGCGTTCAAAATGTGTTTGTATGATCCAGAGAAAACACAATCTGTAAATGGATCTAGCAGACTTTCAAATACTTTCAGTTGGTGAATGTTCTGCCATAATCCCTCCCACACGGACACATCCACACACACGCACACACACACACACACGGGTCTGAAAAGTTTCCTTCATGCTCTGCATTTCCTCTCGCATGTCAAGACTGACACCAACAGATGGACTTCTGTAAATGTATATCCTGCATACACGCAGCACGCACAAATGCCAGTGGGTGAACGAGGCCTCGCTTGAACCCACACAAACGCGTCATACTGTGACAGTTTAGTAGTTGCATTAACAGCATTGCACGAAGGCTGACTTGATAACTACAGCAGAGGCAGAGAGAGGAAGCGACTGCCTACTGAGAATCTAATAGTTCCAGCAGCTCTCTCGCTCACCTCAGCTACCTTTTCGATCCTATCTGTCTCCCTCCATCTTTTATTCATTTCTGTTCCCCTCAGCACATCCGTATTTCTCTTTTGCCTCCTCTTCTGTCTCCCTCACTCTCCACCTTGTCCGCCTCTGAATTTACCACCAAGGCTCGCCTTTTGGCAGTTCCTCCTCTTGTTTCTCCCACTCCGTTCTCTTCTCTCCCACTCCGTGGCTTTTTCCTCTCGGCCTCGCTTGCTCTCTCTCCGTCATAGTCTCTTTTGCTCTGTCACGGTATCAAATCCCGTTCTTTTGTACTCGGCCCAAATCTTTGCTCCCCTCTTGCTGCCTCTCACTCGGCACCTTCTTTCAGAAGTTTGAGTTGGCAGAGAGCTACGGTGGGGAAAGCTTAGAAGAGAAGGAGGGTGACCTAGTAAAAGGGAGGTCATGTTTACCATCAGTGAAAGACCAGAACCGTGAAGACCGCCACACAAAAAAAACACGTCCGCCGTCTTTAGATTAATCTTGTTAATTGCTTGTGCGAAACTGGGGGGGGTTGTGACACCCTTGTTATTGCTTTTGTGTTATTAATAAGAAGAGTTAGGGAACGAAGGGTCCGGAATCAATAAGCGACCTTAAAGGGAAATTAAACAAGGAGAGAGAGGGACAGGGCTCGGTGACAAACTCGCAGCTCAAACATTGTTATTAGTTGCTGCTGCCCTTTAATGAGGCTTATTTAATGGGCCAGAAAACAGGCACCCACAGCGGCCAGCAAAGTGAATGCTGATCTGCATCTACAAGTACAAACCAAAGTCTGACAGAACTCCTTTTATGCTAACCTGAAAACAATGGGAATGAAATATGAAGGCACCGGAAAAAGCAAAGAAACTTGGCCGAGCCCCTGCAGCCCGCTCGCCACTAAATCCCCCCTCATTCACTCTGGCTTGTGATTGTCGTTTGTTCCACTTTTATCCACATTTACCTCTCTCTCTCTCTCTGCTCTAGGTCTTTTTCTTTATCTCTTTTCCTCCTTCTCTTCCCTGTTCCCACAGCGGCTTTCCTTTATTTGAAAGGTATTCATTATAGGACAATAAAGGTCTGATTGGAAAGAGTGGACGGGCTTTCAGAGCAGCGTCCTTTTAAAAGCGGGGAAAAAGAGGCAGAGGGAGTGTGTGATGGCATTACACACACCTGATGTCTTCACTCAAAGGTCGTGCAGATTTTCTCTGCGCCGCTGCTTACCTCTCAACATCCTATCAAGGCCCCTGTGATAGAACAATGCTTTTTATGCTATTAGAGTTAAACAGACTTCTAGGAAACGGCTGCACCCGGCCTGCAGCTCAAACACAGAACCGTTCTTAAACTGGTGTGAACGCACGTTTCACAGCCACTTCGGCGATTGCCATATTTACATCTAACTATTGTCTGGATCCAAGTGTGACACCAGTTCAATTATGTCGCATCTCCCCTGCGTAAACACAGCACAGCGGTGCAATGTAATTCACTGTAATAAAGACATCTCAAGGGTGGATGACAGAGATGGAGAGAGCGAAGCAGTCCCATAAAAACTCATCTGCATGGTGTCGGTTCAGCGTGGGTTATCACTTCCAACTTTTTTTCTTTTTGTCCTCCTCTGCTCTTGTTTTTATTCTCTTCTTTCCCCAAACAACGCAGGAGGAAATACATTTATTTTAGTCAGAGTGATAGAATGATGGGAACAGTATGTTGGCAGATGGCTTACAGCGGATGTATCAGTATCAGTGAATGTAATGAAAACGGTACAACAGAAATGTCAAAGATATATTTGAGGTCATTTAGAAAGAGTGTCACCATAACAGACACAAACACACACGAACACATTCACATCCAACGTATTTGTATTGCTTGTCAGTGTAATGTGTTTATGGGAGAAATGACTGTTGGACAATTTATTCAGAGCTTTTAAAGAAATTTGGATGTATCAAAATACTGTTATTATCCATATTCATTAACGATGTAATTCTCGTAAGTAGCCTTTAGTCCCATTTGCATCAAAGCTCTTGTAAAATGTAATTTGCATAAATTACAATGTAGTCACAGGTCAGTGACATGTACCTTTGTTACAATAACTGTGTAGGCCGGTGTTAATTTTGCTGAACTACACAACTAATGTGGCCTTTTAACAGAAGTGACTTGTGTACAACATCTATTCCTAACACCATTTACTTATCATATATGTATTTATACGTTTTCACCAGGCAGCTGTGGCACTGTGGCAGATGCAGCAGCTGGCAAAACTTTAAAACTTGCTACTTTTTTTTTGTTCCATGTGTTTTTTTCACTTTACTGTTAATACTGAAACATGTATTACCTATGAGGAAAATACACTCACAGGCACTGAAAAAGGAAGTGCAGGGTTTTAGATTAAGAGTGGGGAATTCTTGAGATGATCTCTGCCCACGGCACCTTCTGAACCACCCAGCTCGACCAGCTGGAGACCTGCAGGAAAGGAGGGAAGAGTGTCGGGGATAAGAGCCATTAGCCATGGACTTATGGCTGCTCCTGGCTAATGTCTGCAGGAAAATCAAACGGACAGAGTGGGTCCTGGGCCGGCCAGGCAACAGAAAATCAGAGGCTGTTGTGTCCGTGACTTTACAGAGACCTGCTTCCACTGCAGCATCACGGATTAAGTTGTTGTACGCGGCGGGGGGAGTTTGTTCCAAGGCGACGGAGGGCCGGCCTCCAGCAGGAAGAAGGGATGCAGGTTTCTGTGTTTCACATCAGGGAATCTTTGTCCCTGAAGGCAGTCAGAGTTGATGGACAGTATTATAAATGTCAAACCTTTAACTTAAAGATGTCAACCATAATATCACTACTATCTTTACGCTTCTGTTTACTTTCCTCTAGACATAAATTCAGCTGTCTGCTGCTCAGTTTTTATTCTATTTAATCACATTTTATTATCTGTATATACATGCTCTATGTTTGTAGCATGAAGGACAATAACTTATATGTCATCGTGCAACTCTGTAGTAAAAAAGACAAATGAATCACCTTGATACCATAAAAGCTGGACACCTTGATACTTAACAAAGCATTTGCAGACTCTAACTGGTCACATGGCAGATTAAAAAAAAATGCATTGCCTCCTTTTTCCTCTGAAAAGATGCCAAATCTGGTGACATCATTTTCTGGCCTCCCCTCAGCCACAATTAATGATTTGTGAAGAGACTGTATAACTAGCAGACACTTTTATTACATTTTGGCACAGACTGGCTCAGTGGCATTTGATTGGAAAACAGTCCCGTAACTGTAACAATACATAACAGTGCACTGTACGACACAGACAACAGAAGAAGAAAACGTCTGTCCTTAATAAACAACAACAACAATAAAAGCACAATACATAATGTTGTAAAAACAAAAAGTCAAGTGATAAAGACAGGAAACAATAAATCTCAGTGTCTTTGTTTTCTAATATCCAGTGCAATGAGTCATTTTAACAGTTCAGGGAGTTTTTCCCTTCATACAGGACCAACAATGGAAACTTCTGATATTAGGTTTAAATGTCTGTCATGAAGAGCAGTCTAACCTCAGGCTTCATAACAGAATTTTTCCCAGCACACCTGAGAGCAGTTCACTGAGCTTAGATCCCTAAGTGGGAGCTCAGGCTGTCCATTTTTGCGCATAGTCTATTGAGCTGAAACAGTGCAAAGCGCTGTCAGTGCTGATGAATCTCGCCCGCAGGTGTTTACAGGTGCAGACAAGTGTGGTGTCGATGCTCCTGGGGCCAGATGAGTCGAAACTGGAAGTCTGTGAATAAAACCGAAAGCGAAAAAAGTGCATGTGCAAACTGCCGAATTTATCCAACTCCTGTGTGTGTGTGTGTGTGTGTGTGTGTGTGTGTGTGTGTGCATTGTTTGGTCAAATTCACCTCAAGCCTGTGTGAAATTCTGCACAATAGCATGTGCTGTAATGCCTGTTTACACAATTATCCCCAATAATGGATGTCAACAAATCTGTTTGACCTTATTTGGACATAAACCAGACTTGTTTTGTTCTTAATCTGGATTTGGCAATATCCTCTGTCAGCTCCATTGCAGTCACTTTTGTGCAGTAATTACACACATCAATTTTACACTGATATCTTCTGAGCCTATTAGCCTTTTCATTGTGCATGTGCACCTCATAGCACTTCATGATATCATGCATTTTATTACAGAACAATTTGGTTTAAATACATACTTTATTTAAATATATCTAATTGCATAGGATAAAATTATCATGAAGGATTTGGGATCTTAATGCACACATCTATAACTGTTATGTGCAGCCGTGTTGAGACCGACAGCATGATGTTCTGGAAAGATTAAGGCTCCGAATAAAATGTCGCCCAAAGCCCAAATTCCCTCTTTGATGTTATCTTTCTCTTTGCCACATTGCTATTCTACACTCATCTGTGCACGAAAAAGTGCCCCAAAAGTGCAACAAATAGGAAAAAAAAGAGAGCTCGAGAGAGAAGTTCAAGCTGAGCGCACGATTTTACCTTCACGCATCCGACAATCATTAAGTGAAACGTGTGTGAGTATTAAATTACTTTTTTTGTAAATTTACAGAAATAGCTGCACACGAGTCCTCCTAATCTGTTGTGTGTGCATTCCTCGCACACAAACATCTACAAAAACACACGATTATCATTTCTTTTTCTTGGTGATGAGGTGAAAATTGGATATGAGTTTGCGAAGATTTACCTCTTTCAGATATCAGTAACCTACCAGGTCTTTTCCATTAGCACTTTCAGGCAGCACTGAGTCAAAACAACCTGCACTAATTTGAGATTTTGTAACCAGTTTGAATGTGTCTTCAGATCATCTTCAGAGATTAGGCAGAGCATGGCCACCACACCTCAGTGTGGGTGAGACTTCCTATCACATTCAACAGCCCCCCTTACACCCTTTAAAAAAAACGGTTATATTGCAAAACTCAAGTCTTTTCTGTGCAGGAGACCAGAAAGGAAATCATCCATAAAAGTCTCTGTGTGGCTTAACTGAATCTAACAGTTCAAAGTTCAGTTCCTCTCCAGCTTTTCTGTGTTTATTTCATATATCTGCTTTATTTTACTGTTTTCATCAAGTCCTCTTTCAGCTGTATGAGAAACATGTTAATTGCCTGCTAATGAGACCCAACACTTCCTGTTTTTCTGGGCTTCGTGACAAAACAACAAGGTTCTTTTTATGAAGAATTTATTTGAGAAGTGTGTTTCACTGAATTAGCAGAGCTTTATTACCTGCTATTCTTTAATAAAAACAAGTCTGCTTTTGCTGAGGGGTACAAGCAGAAAGAGCCACGGTGAGATGTTAGATAAAGAGCTGCGGACGAAACTCGTGTTGCACCTCTGCAAGTAAACAGCATCTTTTATCTGCTGCGCTGTGTAATGGGAAAACATTCACGGCAAAAATAATGATCAACTCAGGGTAAACCTGTCATCTGTTAAAGACACGCCTCTCGAACAGACAGACCTGTTCACGGAGATACAAATCCCCTCTGTGCTAACAAACTCAAGCAAAAGCACTTGAAGCTGCGATATTTATTGATAAATTTATGTTGCAATCTGTTGTACTGATCACATGATTTTGCATTCATTCCTTTTTCTCTCAGAGTAATTCCTCAGTTTTGTCTCCGATCTATAATGTTCTCTTATCTATATTCTATAAATACCCAATTCTGTGTATTTAGGCCTACTTTATAGAATAGTTGTTCATTATCAAAGTGACAAGAATCAACGTGTGGTTGTGTGGAAGAGCGAGAGGATCATAGAGACACACAGCTGTTTGATATGCTAACCCTGTAAAATCCCTGTTATGTTTGTACGATTATTACAGCGAGAGATCAAATCACCAGGACAGGACTGCAGATATTGTGAGTGTTAGATTTTGGGGCCACCTCCTTCAAAAAAAAAAAAAAAAGAACAAATCACAAACTAGTTATCCCCTAAAACTGTTAATACATCATCATTATGCACCACCAGAACCACACAAAGGATAAAAGAGTCTAAATTTCTCACCATAAATCAGATAACAGACATTTTTGCCCGTACATCTTTACTTTTTGCTTTTCCTTTGAGAGTGTTAATGTGTTTCAAAAGGTGTGTGTGTGTGTGTGTGTG
>JAPZDY010000025.1:7873290-7886504 GCA_029783645.1 Ctenochaetus hawaiiensis
GCCCGTACATCTTTACTTTTTGCTTTTCCTTTGAGAGTGTTAATGTGTTTCAAAAGGTGTGTGTGTGTGTGTGTGTGTGTGTGTGTGTGGGTGAGAATGTGTGGGTATTATCTGTGTGCGCGTGCTCAGACTTGTGTTTGTTGCTTTTTCTTTTTTTTTTTTTTGTAAGAATACAAAGAGCCCGCGGTGGGAGTGAAAGCTCAGCCTCTGGTGCTATAGGCCTCTGATGAAGAGATTAGCAGGAAGAGCTGTGTTAATTAAAAGCACAGAGTGGAGGTGTGGGAAAATCAGGTAAGAGCGAGATAACATGGAATCAGGGAGCTGAATTAAAAATTATTTACCTGCCCACACATGCACACACACACACACACACACACACAGAAAAAACCCATTTTAACCCAAGAAGATAGGGGTTGAGGAATAAAATGAGCAAGTTGGTGATGCGAAAAGTGTGCAAGAAAGGGAGCATCTCTGAGTAGGAGGCAGTGGGAATAAGGGATTAATTGAATTTGATTTTAATCCTGCTGTTTGTGACTACTTGTTGTGTATGTTTTTTCGACTTAAATTTAAAGGCTGTTGTGATGTATTGATGATGTTCCAGGAGGTCAAACGAGGCAAAGTGAAAGTTGAAAAAGTAAAAGCCATCAGGGCCATGATGGCAGATTAAGAAGAGGAAGGAAACTATCGGCCCCATTTCCTTTCTTCATGTTTGAAGCAGAGTAAATGGAAGCAGATAACATTTGAGTCAGGCAGCCGAAATGATTACAGTTTCTAACCATAACATAATTACAGAGAGGGATAATGTTTACGTGTCTGAAAGGGAGAAGCAGAGACGGGCCAAGGGTGAGGAGAAAAAAAAAAGGAGAGGAAGAATGAAGGAGATAGAATGTCAGCACATAAAAACTGTTTAAACTTAAGGAGTTGGGAGTTATGAGGGCGATGCTGGAGAAAGTTGCAGAGGTGGAAAGGGCAGTAGGAGAGAAAGCATGAAAAAGAGCGAGGCTGCGAGCAAAAAGGATTAATCGAAACTGATTTTAATCCTGCTGGTGATATTAAGAGGAGCTATATTTGGGGGATGCCAGAGGCCGGGAACTTCGAGAGAAGGGGGGAAAAAAGAGAGAGTGGAGGTGGATGTTTAAAGGTGGGGGGGTTACATCTGTAAATCATTTTAATGATGCCTCTCTTCTGCATTAGGGGGGCAGCCAGGAGGCCAAATAAACAGTGTGTAATTAGAGCAAGGGAATGGGGAAATAGAGATGGCGAGAGAGCCGGGGCAGGGAAAGTCATTTGGTAAAGTAAAGGATTGGAACAGGAGACCTTTGGACAATAATGGTTATGGCTCTCATTATATGGTGCCTCTGTTAAGAAATGAGACCTGACAGGGCCTGTGAAACCCCAGAGGAGGAGGAAGATGATGAAGCTGCAGGCGACCGCGGCGATGACGTCAGCTAGCTTTGTGATGATGGTCGTGATTGTGATGATGGTGAAGGTAATAATGTGAGATACCATCATCCTGGGTGAGCGATGATGGGGATGAAGATACAGATGTAATACTAATTGTGATTATGATGGCTGAAATTATATTACAGTAATGGCGGTGATGATAAATGTGATGACAGAATCATGGCTGCCAGTGCTGTCAATTCTGCTAATTGGAGATCCATCCCTTTTCTATAGCCGTTTATCCCGTGCAGGTTCACAAGGGGGCCGGGGCCTTTTTCCAGCATGCATTAGGTGAGAGACGGGGGTTATCACATGCATTCAGTATTGTCACACACTCACATCGACACTGTTGCCAGTTCACATGAACTGCTTGTTTCCGGACTGCTGGAGAGAGTCGGAGCCACTGCACCTGGCACTCTGCTAATTATCGTAAGCTAAATTTAAAATGTGTTTTTCGGCTGTTCCACATAATGGTGTGCCTGAGAAGTCCGTGTGCTCTTTGGGTTCTGTTTGTTCTGTCCTGAGCAGGAGATGAAACGTTGTTTTTCACCTGCAGAAAAATGAGGAAAGACACCAAAGGTTAAAGGATCCTAGCCATTGCTTCAAATTCTGTGATTTTTGGACATTTTGTCCAACCAAAACTTATTATTTTTGTCTGAGCAGAGATGATTTTATATAGAATTAAATCTAACACAATTATTATTTTCATTTCTCTTTTAATTTGAAGACTTTAAAATGTCAGGGAAATGAAAAAATGAAAATGAGAGGCTGTCCTCAACTTGTTTTTGTTCGAAACCAAAAACAATCAATATTCTAATTTTATAAAAGAAAAAAAGAAAGTCCTCAAGTTTATGAATGTTACATATAAAAAAAAATAGTTGGTCATTATTTGGTGATCTTGAAAAAATAAAAGAGGATAGATATGTGATAATTCAAGCCCATATAAACAGAGGGAAAGTTCTTGGCTGCTGTGATCGTTTCTCCTGTCGAGGAGCCGGTGGAAAAACAGATGCCAGTACAATGTAGAAGAAGATGAAACATATCTACATTTCCGTTTGCTTGCAAAGATGTCCTCTTAAGTTCAAGTGAATCTCATATGAGGCCCCAGCAGTCTCAAATGAAAAGAAAAAAAATTCAAGTGGTTATCTTCCAATGTTACAGTATTTTTAGTACAGAATTCCCTCTTTGGGTTTCCCCAGACGGTGCATGGTTGCTGAACTGAAATGAGAGGATAGTAACGCAAAAAGAGATTTTCTGAGTGGAGTATTTTTTGTTTTATTTATGCTTGAGAGATGACAGGAGAGAGAGATCCCAGGAATGATGTCCAGCAAATGTTCCCAGTGGAGATTCAAAGCGGGTGATGTTTCACTTCATGGTCAGTGCCTGAAACTCTCTGCCACTGAACTGCAGGAATGTTTTGCCAAAAAGACTGTAGACTTTGGAAAGTGCCTCCTTGGTTTATGTAACTCCAACTTAAGAAGACACATGGTTCTTTTTTGCTGGATTTTCAAATGCAGTTTTCTCTCATTATCCTCAGTGAAATCATGATAGGAAGTAATTCTCCAAGTTTTTTTTGGAAGAACATTTGCAGCGACTACAAACGTATTTTTTAATTCGAGCACGATTGCAACATTTACCACATATGGCAGCCACAAAATACATCTCTCATGATGCACATGATAATTGCCATAATGATAAGTCATGATGTGGATATCAGGTGAGCACTATGTCCAGCCTCAGTGTGGTTGCAGTAATGATCAGTTGGGTCATGGAGATGACTGTGATTGTGTTGTGGGCACCTGCGCTGATGACAGTGATGTAACTCAGAGCATCAACATGTCATCTAATTTTGTTGATGTCACAGGTCAGCCCCTGTACGCGAAGGTTCTTTCCCTCCCATGTTGACAGCTGCTCTGCAAGTTTTTTTCCTGTCATTACCTCAGTGCTAACGATGTTAATGACGAAAATGAACTGTTACAATTGCTGTCATCATACATCTACTGCGGCCTGAGGGATTGCCCTTTTGTCATTCCTGTCTGACCTCTGCCTCACACTCCCACCTATCCATAATTTATGTGCCGTGCAGTGGCTGCTGGATGGTGATACCGAGATGCTATCTGCTGACATGAATTGCTGTTTGTTTTGCCGGAGAGCTGCATATAAATTAACGCAGACGGGAAGGCTAAACATATAGGCTTATCTAAGGTGCAACGGATGCTGGCTTGGCACTGAATGAAGGGAAAGATGAACAGAAGGAGCCAGGTGGAGAAGTGCGGCGCTGTGCGCTCAGCTGATGCACAGGTGTACGCGCTCTGTATGCGAGCGTGTGATTGGAGATGTGTTTAACGGCGTGGAGAAGATATGGGAGGATTGTGCGAAAGAGAAAATGGATGAGGAGAGAGGGAGCTGATTAAGGTGTGCGAGTGTTCATGTGTCCCATGACTATAAGCATGTCTGTGTGTGATTACTCTCTGACCTGCCGCCTCTGGCGCTGTGTCTACGTAGACCCTCTCCTTTGCACCACACACACACACACACAAACACACAAACTCGCTTCTAAATCCAGTGCGTAAATCCAGCCAAGGGCCACAGGGAAGGCAGGAAAAGCACCTCAGAGACACAGAATCTCTCTTGCTCCCTCTTTTTCCCTCTCTGATCTCTCCCTCCCTCGATTTTTTTCCCCCTCGTTCCTCCACTCCCTCTCTTCTAAATCCTCATCTCCATATTCATAGACAGAGGGGCTCTTTAAGAGGGCTGCTATCTGAAATGGGCCGGCAGCACCCCTTGTTTGTGGCTCTCCAAATGGAGAAAAGCCATTTCCTCTTCCTGTCAAGCATGGAGGTATACCAGTGTGTGCATGCATGTGTTTGTGCATGCACGTCCACGATGTGCACCTATGTTTGGATGGAGAGTTGCGTTGTCAGGCAGTTTCACAGTCTTATAGGCTGAGAGCAGGCCAACAGTTGGAAGCTAAACCCCGCTCCCACTTTCACAATCACACTTCTCGTAAAACCCTCAAACTGCAGCAGGGCTGGAAGAAGTGGAAAAGTACAGAAATGCAGCATCAAAGGCAGAATCAAATTGAGAAAAAAGAAAGTTGGGCACTTTGTACATGTTTGCAGTTTTTTTTTTTTATTTATATGAATGCGCACATGAATAAGGAATGGTGAGTAAAGTTTGTTTTGGTCTGGAAACCTCATATTTTAAACAGCTTTGCGGAGCATGATTAATGGCCTCATGTTTAGTGATGGATTGACTGTGTACACTGAATAATATGTTGTTTTCTGTGCCGTTCGGACATGAATGAGAGGGAATGACAGTACGTACGCCCAAAAATCACCAAAAGATGTCAAAAATCTAAACTGCGTTTACATGTGCAAGTGTGGCTCAAAAATATAGAGGTGTGTTTAATTAAACGCTGAAATATTCCTGATATAAAAAACTCTATAAATAACCCTTCATCGCCAGAATTCATAATTGCATTAGTGAACTAAATCCAACGCATGTGTTGCCATCACTACACGTTCTGTTCACATTAGAACGTTACAATTTCACAATGTTCATTTTCAAATTTATATGAACATCTGAACACTGGAGTAGAAAGTTTTTACGAAAAGAGAAAGGAAGAAGGTGTGTAAAACAAAAGGGGGTCTGAACTGAAAATTAAAATATCCTAGTTGAGGAGTTGTGAAGAGTCAAGAGTTTCCTTTGCCTACGCTTACCTTCCCCCATGTGTTTTATTTCTTTCTCATCGTTGCCGTATACATGATGCAACTGAGGGCAATGGCTGCTTTACTTAGAGATTCATTGAGTCAACATCAGAGAAAAATAACGGGTGATGAAGGAGGTGGCGATGGGTGGCTTTCTTTCTGCTTCTCTGTAATTTTTTTTTTTCCCTTCCCTTTTTCTCTCCCCGTCTCGACCGCCTTCTTTGTGTTGATTGAGTCCACCTCGTTAGGATCAAAGGCGTGATGTTGCATTAATCGCACGTCACACGTTGACTCGTATCTAGCCACCCCAGAAGCACATACGTGTCTGGCTCAGAGTCAAGTTGCCTCTTCACCGAGTCAAATCTTCAACACTTTTGTCTCTTAAATCCTAAATCCCGAGGAGATTTAAGTGGAATATGGGTGGCTCGGGGCTGTGATAGAATTTGGAAGGTGCTTTCGACTGCCGAGGCAAACAGATGGATAAATAAAAGAATAGATGGTTAAATAAGTGATAGAAGTTATTATGTAGATGTACCTGAGTAATATGATTTATCCGTCTCACTAGACATAGTGTTCATTTACAGCTAACTACATTAGCACAAATATTTTTTGCAATGGCAAATTTAATTAATTATGTTTTAATCAACATAAAGAGGAGACTTTAAAGATTTTTTAAAGTTCATCTTAATTTATGCAAACTGGATGACGGCCTTCATACAGTCATTAGCCGCCTCCATCTCAAGGGCTCACACAAGGAGGTCTGCAAAGACATTAAGATGCTAAATTCAAACACACGAAGGCCGATAATGATCATTTTCTTTAGCAGTGCTGACTTGCAATATTCAATCGCCACAAACAGGCGTACCACAAAAGTCAATAACTTCAAACCTTCTGCGTAAACACTCAAAGAGTTGAACTGCACAAGCATGTGAAGGGAGCTGTATAACTCATCTACTTCTGCCTCAGGCCTCATACCAGCCAACCGGACCTCAACCCTCTGATCTTTGTGCTGTAGCAGGATGTCACGCTTCCTGGATTAAAAAACAACACTGAAGAATGTAAACTATTCAGAGATTACACCTTCAAAACAATATTTGATTTGAAAAGAAAAAAACAAAAAGCACTTAGCAGTTGAAATGAAATCTTAGTCATGTGAATCAGATTTCTATTCAGTCACAAGAAAAAAAGCATTTGGGCACCTCAGGACGGACTAATGAAGGTGTTATCCATCATCAGTCACAGTTCTTACCTCGCTCACATGCCTGTGTGAGCTACTGATTGGCAAACGCAAAGGGATAATGACATACATGCCAATCTGCAGGCGTTCCTGAACAGTGTGTCGGGCTTTGATTGCAGCTCTTGTTGAACATGGCTAAGCGTCAGAGGGATGACAATAATGTGGCTTTAGCTGGCGTTGATTTACGGCATTCATGCGCTGTGTGTGCGTGCGTGTGTGTTACCGGTCCTGTAAAACCAGTCTCATGCTGTGACATCACATGGCCCCTATAGGACTACACACACACACACACACACACCCACACACACACACACATATATATGAGGACGTGTGAAGACTTGCCTTAAAGCCGGAGAACAGAAACATAAGATGTATGTCGAAGCGGAGGCACACACACTTTAACAAACTCCCGCACAAACACCACACTGTACATTTATCCTCATTTACTCCTCCTGCCTCCTCCTCCCACTCTCCCTCTCCTCTCACTAATCCCTTTTTTCTCACCACTCTCTGTGGGCTGCTTCTCTTCCCTCTCCATCCTTCTCTCTCCTCTCTCCCCATTCTTTTCATTTTTTAACTTTTCCCCTGTTTATTTCCCCTGCCTTGTTCCCTTTTCTTCCCGATCCCTCTCTGCCTGCCTCCTGTCTTTTCTCCCTCCACCTGCTCTCATTTCTCTTCCTGGCTCATTTTCTCCTTCTCCCCCTGTCTCCTAGTGTATCGCTGCAGACTCTTGTAGTCAATTATCCCTTCTGTTAATGAGCAGATAAATCTAATTGCTCTCTCCTTCAGTGCCTGACGGCGTCTCTCTTCTCTGCCTTTCTAAGCCCGTAGGACGCGAATCATTCTCACCCCACGTCATTTTTCAACCCTTCCTCCATGCAGTGGCACTATTCCTCTTTTTCATCCTCTCTTGTGGCTTCCTGGGCCTCACGATGATCTGAATGGCATCCCTATTGGTTAACGACGTGCGTTTTTCTTGTCATCGCTATTTATTTATTCCCTCTGCGCTGATTTATTTTTCCCCTCACCTGCTAAGCTCTCACCTCGGCTGACTCTTCACCTTCACCTCTGCTCGCTTTATCACTCCTCTTCCTCTTGACACTCCAGTGTGACTGCTAGTTTTTTGACGGATGACAGGCTGTGAATGGCTGGTGGTCATGGATATTGATAGCAACAGAGGGCATGGGTGGCTTATTTTCCCCTCATGGGTGTAGCTGTCTCGCTGATAATCTCTTTACTTTTGATTGATTTTACCTGCTTCTCAGTCACAGACTGGAGGCACAAAGTGATCAGTGAGCCACCTCCGGTGTTTTAGCCAAGATGACCACAGAATGAACACGACCCTGGAGGGAGAACGGTGTCATTATAGATGTTTGCTTTTAATTAGAGACCACATAGAGATTGTAGTTTGTTTTCAGCAGATAGACTCAGCGCTCAGCCAACCATTTGCCAACCGACAGGTGCCAGAAAAAAGTTACTTGGCAAACAGAAAAATAAAACTTCATCTGTAAAATGAGATTTTAAATTATGGAACATGAGCTGAAACAAATATTCCTTTAAGGATTAACTTGATCAACACAAAATAACTCGTCTGCAAAGATTATAATCGAATGCCTTTCACTAATTTTTAAGGCATAAATTGAAAAATGCACCTGTTCCAGCTTCTTAAATGGTAACATGTCCTGATTTTCTTACTCTAATATGAAAGCTAAATGAATATAATTAGCTTTCTGACTGTTGGTCAGACAAAATAAGCATTTTAAAACTGTCGCCTTAGGCTCTTTTAAATTAAAAAGGCCATTTTTATCTTGAAAGCACCATGTTGGTGTCGTGGTTAGCACTGTTGCATCACAGCAGAGGAGGTTTGGGGTTTGAAACTGTGTTCAGTTTGCTCCCCCCCTCGTTCGTGTGGGTTTCCTTTGGCCGCTCAGGCTTCACTATACAAAGAGATGCATGTTAGGTTAATTGTGCGTCTCTAAATCGTCCATAGGTGTGAATGTAAGCGTGAATGGCCCTTTGTCTCTATATGTCAGCCCTGTGATGAACTGGCGGCTCGCCGAAGTCATATTCTGCCTCTCAACTAATACCAAACACACCAATCTCCAGCCCCCCCCCCCACTGCCCTCTTAAAGATAAGCTACTAGATAACGCATGAATTAATTGTTTCTATTTTCGGACATTTCATAGACCAAATAATTAGAAAGTGGAGCGAGAAAACAACCAATTTATTTTTTAAATCAATAATAAAAGTGATGATTAGTTGCAGCTCTAATACACATTGTGGCGGTTTGCCTTTGAGAAGCCTCTCACTCCAGTTCAAACACACACACCCACTTGGAACTGAAGTTCTTTTTCATTTTGAAGATTTTCTCGACTGCTGGTAATGATCCGGTTCTCCAATGATAACAGCCATTCTGTAGGCTCTTTTCACTTCGTGACTTTATATTGAAAATGTCTGCCTTTTTTGCATGGAAATAAAGCTTTTCATATCAATAAGAGTAAAAAGAAAAAAAGGACTCAGTGTGGTAAAGTCAGCCTCACTGATCCTTGTGCTCACTTTAATGATCTGCATGAGGTTCATTTTGCAGCTTTATTTCCTCTCTGTGCGGTGAGCAGTGCACCTCCTCACCACAGCCTCAATAGGGTGAAAACTGATGTGTCAACACTCCATAATGTATGTGAATTGTTGGCAGCGGAGGTATCTCATTGACATAATTGATGTTGCTGGATGGCAGGGTGAGTGTAATAATGAACATTACACAGTAGTAGCAAACAGCATGGAGATAGCCCTGAATCAGCTTGGTGTGCAATGCGAGGGTCAGCATGAATTGTAGGTTACAGTCACGCTTAATACAAAGTTGGTCAGGCACAGATGTTTATTCTGACATACTCACGCCCTGAGTCAAACCTGGCAACTCCGCCCAAACAGGTCGAGTGGGTTGATGTTTCACAGGAAGGCCACATAAGCAGGTCAGTGAGTCATATCAGCAATGCAGGGCTTGAATTGTCACAGTTTGTTTGATCTATAAAACAGTTGTTAAGTTATATAAAGAACTTATTTATTTACTAATCATGGCAAAGGGTTAAGTTTGTGATCAATGGATAACACTCATATAAACCCACACTGTACATACACTGTTGCACAGCATCAGTGTCAAAAATCATCGTAGCCAATTCCTCCTCTGAGAAATTATTGCTGAACTGTAAAACTGTTGAACTCCAACTGCTTTGGGGAAAGGAAATCCCCAAACTTTTGTCACATGACACAAAGTAACTGACAACAACAACGGCCTGGCTCTAACGTCCTTTTAGAAACCTCACGACTCTGCAGCTTTCTTCATTTCTCTTTGTCTCAGAGGAGCTCAGATAGCCACAAGGACTTCCTGTACTGCTGAGGGGAAAAAAAAAAAAAAAATTCTGCCACTTCAGTTACCAGAGGGGAAACATCAAAAATCCCCTCTAGACTTTCACTGTTGTGAAATTCTGATCTAGTTGCCTTTAGTTTAAAAATAAAGACCGGGTAAACCCAGTATTTAACTCCTGCACTGCCTTTACATTCATGTTAAAAAGGCTAAGATAACTTTTTAAATGAAATATGGCATAAAAACACAGTACCAATGACAACTACGTGTGTCGTTACACATTGTGCTGTTGTGTTTTGTAAAGATTCACAAGAATAGTAGTGGCAGTTTCGCCAAATTTACATTGTTCTGCCAATAATTTAGTCTTGGTAATGTAAGTGATACGCATGACTCCCCCGAATTTGGAAAAAAGGTCTCTAAAAATAACTCGTCATAACCATGGTACCCCTGTGAGGGGCTCAGAGAGGCATAAACACGCACAAAAGGGAGTGAAGGCACGGTACATTGCTGCCAAACATAGGTCGAGATTATATTTCACATAAATCATACTCATGCATACATAAACATCAAAGCACAATGCTATCTGTAGCCAAATGCAGAGGCATAAAAAAACAGGCACACACACACACACACACACACACTCGGTGGGACATGCAGAGATGAAACATCTCTGTCAGACACGCGTACATTAAAAATGTTGAAATACAGAAAATCACACTGAAACGTGAACCTGCTGTGCATGTACGCAGTGGGTTGGAGAAAATTGTGAAAAGAATGGAAAAACACCGCACACAAACATACAAGAATCAAACACACACAAACACGCACACACACAAACACGCACACACAGCAGGACCTGAGGGAATACAAACAAGAACGCGATGAGCCATCGTATGGTGTCGTCGAGCTGTGGGATGCATTTTTGTTCAGAGGAGGCGGATCTGTGTGCATTTTAATCTAAGTGTAAATGAAACGTTGTATTAAACTATATCCGAAAGCTTTTATCTGTATGAGTCTTTATGTCAGTACATGAAAAAAAAAAAAAAACATGCATGGTGTGTGTGTGTGCGAGAGCGACTGTGTGTACTCGCATAGCAGGTCAGGTTTAGTTCATTTCCACCTCATCTACCTCAAACTCGTCGTCCCCTGCTGAGCCAATCAGTATCCCCCGAGACAACCTATGTCTCCAGCAGTTCACTAAGAGCCGAGCTTGGTGATGAACGGAAGCCAACACAAATGCACACCTGCATGCATTTTAATACACACACACACACACACACACACACACACACACATTCAGATACATGCACACATAGAAACATAGAATTCAAGACTTGCTTGACTCCCCCCAGTTGGGCGGGCTCCTCTCTCATCACTGCAGAGCCCTGTGGGAAGTGAGGAGTGGGGGATAAGGATGGTTGAGTAATGATAAAAGAGGTAGTTAAGGCATAATTTGGAGCTGCACCCATTAAGCGGCGCCGCTGTCATCAAACGCGGCTCCCATCAGGAGCCGGCCAATCTTGGCCACCCCACACACAGTACAGGTCAATGACAAGGCCTCTGGCTGCCTACATCAAAGATGGTCATTCTTTTGGAGTGGGTGGCCATGCTGGTGGAGCTTCTATCCCGGTCTTTGAGAATCATTTGCCACCTGCTGGCACGTTAAATGCCAAATTAAAAAGCCAGTTGTTTCATTAGAAGCTCACTAGTCTGTCGCTCGCTCTGTAAGGAAGAAAGTCGAGGCTGGTTACAGACAGCAATCAAAGCCCTTAGGCTTTCCTTTCAGGGCACGAGTGCGGCATTAAAATCTTAAGTGATAGATGCTCTTTTTATGTGCTAAATGTGAAATATTCTTGGGCCTTAGGGTAGAGTTACATAAAACTGAATTGCATAGTTTAGGTTCGAGTGAAATTCATGAAAAACATCGTTAGTGTTTATTCTCTGAGAGTGCAAAACAAAGTAGAAGTGGAGCAAATGAAATAAACAGAGAAAAATGAATTTCAAGCAGCCCTTATCATTTAATTTTAACCTTGTGGATATAAAAATCCTGGTTAAAGTCCAAACAGGGGACCTGAAAAGCAACCGGCACAGCCACATTAGTGACCACTGTGATTCTTGTTGCTTCCTCACAGGAGACAGGCACATTTCATTTCTACTCTTCTATTGGAAAGCCGTCAGATGTGATTGATTCCATTGGAAGATACACCTTGATAATATTGATCACCTGCCCTGCCTTGGGCAACATTCCTTCCACTAACAGTGAGATGAAATCTGCTGCAAACAGCTCAAAGCCAATTTTATCCAAGCCAAGTCCTTGTTTGTCTTGTGAGGAACAAGAAGCAGCAGAATCGACAACAGGAACCGTCGAGTGTCTCAAAGGAGAGGAGGTTATTATAGGTTTTTAGATTTTAATATTGATAACTTGGGGCAAAAAAAATGTTGAGACATAGAGGATTTGGAGTATTTTCATTTATAGATGAGATGTGGGGTTATTTCTTGGTATGACTCAAGACTTTTTCACTCTCCAGATTGTCCGTATTCGTCTTTTTCCACTGCTGGTAGGGTGCTATTATAGGTGAGAGTAATGGGAGCCTATTCATTATGCATAGGATGAGGGTGCTACTGGACATTAATGCAAATTTGACTTATAAATAGCATCTGTTGGCAAAAAGGTGGTGTTCAGTTCTCAGCTATCTGACGCGGTTTGCAGTGAAAGGTACTTGAGTTAAATGACTTTGGCCAACACCAGATGTATATGTATATTTCCATATATCTGCCGGATGACTTTGATTTAAAATCCCTGTTATTGCAGCTGATCTGATCTGGCAGCATCAGGTAGAAAACAAGTCATTATGCGTCTGGCTATTCTTAGTTTTTACTTCCCCCCTTTATGAGATGTGATGAAATATAGCAGATCGTGAAATATAATGAAAAGGCTTGATCTGAGAGAAGCAGCTCATGCACGACGAGGCTTGTGAAATGAATTTGGAAGGGGAAAATGAGGCACTTGAAGAGTGGAGAAGAGCTGATTAATGGTTGGGAACAAGTATGATTGATTATACAATGAAGTTAATCTATTATTTCCCTCCCACTCTCCCCCAACCTCTCCCCTCTTTCACATTAATGCCCCCCTTCACTGACCTCAACACCTCTGTGAATGCGTAAAGCTTCCTTTTATTTATTTTTTTTCATTTTTTTTTGGAAAAAAACACTCCATTTTGCAGGAGGATGTGTTATTATCTCCATTCGTCGCTCTTCAAATCAAATGCAGCTCACCATGTGCAGCTGACGGATCGGTGCGGAGATGCACAGCTGTGTCTTTTCCTCTTAGCCGAAATCAATGTTTCTCCTATTATGCCCCTTAAACCAAGGATAAGCTGAAAAAAGATTGCCTGAAAAATCTCTGAAGAGCCAAATTTGAGCAAAAAACAAAAAAAAAAACAGAGTTTAAGACAAAGAAAA
>JAPZDY010000025.1:7890208-7901824 GCA_029783645.1 Ctenochaetus hawaiiensis
TCAGAGGGAGTGCATAGACCATAACCTTAAATCTGTCAGCGTACGGGCCAATATTCCCTCCCTCTGTCCTTGTGTCACTCACACGTTCTCTTTCCATCTCAGTCTCACACGCATCCCTCTTTGCAATTGCACATTAATTTTTCAGTGTCAATCTGGCTTGTGCCCTTAGCCCTACTATCTTCTCCACTCTCAGCTTTTCTCATTTCTCCCCCACTTTTTTCTCAGTTCCCATATTTTTTCTCACTCTCAGTATTCCTTCCCCCTCTTGGATTGTTGTTAAGTTGTCGTCGCCGCGTGCCTTTGGTTAATATCTGCTCTTGTGCTCGTGTGTTTTAAGCGCCTGTTTGCACCCATTCAGATCGAGTCTATTCAGTCGGCACCATTTGTCTCCTTTTGTTTGTTTGTGAGCGAGAGATAGATAAATATAATTAGACAAATGAAAGAGCGCCTTCTCTGTTTTATCTCTCTTTGCTCTCCCTCTTTTGGGCTTAATCCATCTCTGGCTCCTTCCTCCTGATGCCCCTTTTACCCTTCCCTGTCTTCTCCCTCTTGTTTCTCTCCCCCTCCCTTCCAGTCTCTTCCTCCCTCCCTCCTTCCCTCCATCTCTTGCCCTAACGTATTTTCATTTGGGCTGTGAAAGTTGCTGTTTGAATAGGCATATTTGTCCTGCTTAATAGCATACCTCCTCGCTCACTATGTGATTTAGCTCCTTGGCCTTATCTCGTGCAAACACAACCACTTCTTTCTATATCTGGGGGCTTCTCACACACTCTCTCTCTTTCTCTTCATGTTTTTTTTTTTTTTTCCTCCTGCGTGGCTCTCTCTTTCCGCCTACACCTCTGGCCGTTGCTACGCCCGACGGCTTTATCGAAAAAAAAACGAAAAAGAGGCGACAACCGTGCGTTTTGTATGACTAGATATGATAACTGTAGCATTTTGCCATTAGTGGGCTGCTGTTCTACTCAGACGGCAGGTAGCAGGTGGGAGAGATTCACAAACGTCCCTCCAGTGTTTGATTTCCTTTTGGTTTCATTTGCAGAAATCTGATCTCATTTGAAAACATTTCGGATTTGTGATGATAACATTAGGCATTTCGAGACGTCTGACCTTTTTTTGGGTAAAACGCAAGCTGGGAATAAAGAAAAAAGTCTTGTCTCACCTCTCACAAACCATCACCAAAGTTCCACTCCCTGAGCTGCTGCTCCAGTGGAGCTGCGTGGTGTTCGGCACCAGAAGAATGCCGTTGTACTGTGAAGCTCCCTGGTGTGGCTGCATGTAACTTTGAATGTGAATGAATATAGAAAGAACAACTTCACTGAGAAAGTCTTTCCGTGGCTGTTCAGCAGTGGTTCTCAAAGCTGGGTATGAGGGGCCTCCAGCGGTCCTTAAGGGGGCCCCAGGGGGTCCCCAGCAGGAGAGGGAATGTCTTATTCTCACTAAAATTCCATTCATTAATTACACAGTGAGATAATTCACGACTGTTTTGGTCACTGGTTGCATTAAAAAATCATAAAGCACAAAACTTTGAGTTCATGGTCAAACTCAGTTGGTTCATGGTTGTTCTGTAGTGTTTAAAAAATCATTTTAAAACCTTTCTACTACAATTAAACTATGTTTTTTTTAAGCCACTTCATTATTCTAGCTTTTACCTCTACAACTCTGAGCATGAGTAGCATCAAAGTGATATAATCTACTCAATAATTCATACACAAAAGGTAAACTGAACACTTCCCTGGAAACAAATTATAAATTTATTTTATATTAATGAATGCTCCCTTATGAATCCCTGAGTGGGCTCAGTTTGCCCAATTTTTTAATCTACCACAGTGCTGATCGCTGTTTTATGCAGTATGTGTTGTTTTTCTCGTCTCAAATGTCAGTGGTTTTGCAACAGGAAACTCTTTCTGTGTCACAAATATCACAGGGGGCAAATATGTCGCCATTCCCCAGGAGAGAGACGCTTCCAAAAACCCAATTACATTGTCCTTCCAAACCATCAGTCAGCCAATGCGTGCATCTGCAGGAACTGGAGGAACAAGCCAGACTGTTGTTCACAGACTGAAAGAACACACTGCTTTTTTTTTTTCTTCCCCCCTCTTTCTTTCTCAGGGGTTTCATGAACTAGAAAGAAGGGGGATTCATTCGGAGCTTCTTTTGTTGTTTGCTGTTCGACATTTTCCAAACGTGTCCAGCTGACCTTCGCCACTCCTCCAGCTCGAGCACCTCTGCTCGTGTCGTTTTATTGGATTGACATTTTGAGGCACAGCTGTGTGCGAGTGGGGATTTACCGACGTAACGCACACAGAAATGCATGCAGAAATGTTGAAACACAGCAAAAACACTTACAGTAGACAAACAATGCGTGCACACACAGGCATTCGCAAACACAAACACGGGCTTCATGCATGTACACACACAAACACACACATCTAGTGATTCAGGCGACACACAAATAAACACTTGTACCCTTGTAGAGTTCTTATGTAAGGAGATTTACGTAATCAATGTCTGAGACTCTGGCTGTACTGTCAGTCTTTGTCTGGATGGGGAACACTGGGAATTGTAGCAGCATTGTTGTGCTCAAAAGGCTGAGGGAAATGAGACTCGACCCTTTTAGCATAATTAGTCAGATCTTGCTTGAGTTTATGTCTGACAATAGTGTATCTGTGTCTGTTCATGTCAAAGTTTTTCCAATGTTAAAGAGGAACTCTTGGACTTTACTTTTCGCTTTCACTTTTTCTTTTCCTTCTGAGTCAAAAAGCTGTTTCATATCCTCTTGTTTACTTTCGTCTTGGTTCTTTTTCAAGAAATGAATATCAAGAGACTTAAACTGTCCAAAATACAATGATACTCCTTGCAGTGGAGGTGAGGGAGAGGGCAGCAGTTAAAGACCACAACTGTAAAATCAAGCATCATCACATGAACAGATGTTGAAATCACTTTTCCTCTGATCGTGGACCAAAGCCTTGTGAGTGATAGAAGGTAATGTTAGTATAGTATGACTGACTAAACTTTGAGCTGCTGTGTGTGACATTTTAGCAACAGTTCCAGAGGTAAAATTCTACTGTGCAAATGATGTACGGCCTTAATGTTTAGTTTTATCTGCACTATGGGAGTTTAAGTGTGTCCAGGGGTGTAAATATCAACTGAAAGACTTGAAACTGTTCTTAAGTCCAGGAGCTGAACCAGGAATCCTAAATGCTGGACTATTGGGATTGTGCAGATTATAAAAAGTGCACTTGGTTCTGTGGCAAATCAAATAACACAGCGTCAAATGATTGGAAACAAACTTGACCACATTTTAAAGCCGCACTCGAACAATTCATGACAATTACTGTGAGGAATTATACAGTAATTGGTGCTAATATGTTACCCACATCACCTTTAACTGGTACAGCATTTGTTGGTAAAAACTTACAAAATCACAGCTCTCCACTCAAAATGAATGTCCCTCATATCTTTAAAAAATTCCCTCCTGAGAGACTTGAAAATATGACACCATGCCATGACACAATATATATTAGGCCATTTATGAATAAAAAATAATGTACAATCAGAAGAAATGCACAAACCAAACCAACCCTGAAATACAAGGCCCACAAACAATGGAGGTAACATTAAAATGTTGATTTGTTCCATTTTTTTTTCCCGAAGAGCAACTGAACAAATACCTGAACATGAAATATGAATGAATTTTCTGTCACTCTGTAATGTTGGCCTCTCCAACGAAGGATTTTGCTATTATACCCGCCTTTCTCTCCGTATATTCATAAAACCATCCAAAAGGCAATTTGTTGCAGTGGTTTCAGCCTCTCATAGCACCTCTGCTTATCATTTGGATGAATACTGAGACCTGCATTTTCAGGTGGTTTGAGCACAGTTATTCAGTGGCACCAAAGTTAAATCAGCTTTTTTGTCGCCTACACAAATGGACCAGAGCAGAAGAGTTATGATTCAGAGTGTGAATGAACAAACTGCATGTGAACATGCAGCAACACAAAGGGCTTGTTGAAAAGCATTCGGAGGTCAGGGATGGTTCCTGACAGTTGAAAGGGTAATCAAAAAAAGATATTGTGACATATTGTACAATGAAAAACTTGTCTATCATATGAGTCAGCTAATTACTACTGCCTGTCTGGGTGTGTTTTTGCATGTCTGAATGCTGTTTACATCGATATGTGTGTGTGAATTGTACATCTGTGCAGCTGAGTGTCGGTGTTGTGATCCCACTCCTGCAATCTCAACTCTTAATTGTCATGTGCGATTTCTTCTTCACATCCAGTGTTTTTCACTTCCCAGCAACATCCTATTTGCATGTGCGTGTCTCAGTGCGGCAGGTACGGTGTGTGTGTGTGTGTGTGTGGGTGTCCATGTTTGGCACTGAGCTGTTTCACTGTATGCCAGCTCGCCAGTGTGATTTTTCTCGGGGACAAGGCGAGGTCATGTTTGTACTTGTTAGTTTCAGGAAGCTGGCTGTGAGTGTGTGCCAAGGTGTGACTCTGGGTAATTTAGTCTGCGAGCCTGCCTCTCTTATTGACAACATGTGTCTGTGTCTCTGTCGCCGTCTCTTGTATTTCTACCTGATTTCGGTAAAAGTGGGAAAATGACATTTTCCCAGCCGCTGCTGGTTTGATAAATGTTTGGCTTTATAAAAAAAAAAAGAAAAAAAGATGACATTTAAGATTGCCAAAGTGTCTGCAGTAATGACTGGAGAAAATCCTCCTCAAATTTTTTCTCTGCCTAATATGACAATTCATACACCTCCACCAGATCTGCTACAATTGTTGTTTCTGGGAAATATGCAGCCAGTCATACAGAATATGAATACATAACAGAATTATTGCATAGAGGCGATGCTACGCTGTTGTTTACCCACGATGTTGTCAAAACAGTCAAATTGCTGTACAAAGAACTGAATCCCTCTGTACCCAGCGAAAAGCCACAATCCGTTGCACTGCTGTTATGTTATTAAAACCTGCTTAAATTGATTTTATTTCCAGCTTAGGGGGCAGCTGAACAAGTTGTGAGCAAAACACTGAAATATTACTAATTTTGAAAGTTGTTATGGATAACTAACAGCCGCCTCCAGCAGACACGGAGCCACCATAGCTTTTATTTGGAGGCATGTCTCAGGCCAACTAGTGAATGTAACTCCTGTATTGATTCTGTCTCAGCTCGAACTTGGTCTTCGGCAACTCCTGAGGGAAAAAAAAAGCTGGATCTTTAGCTGCTAAATGGTAACACCAAATGCTAGTCATGAGTCTCAACTTTTTTTCTGCCTCTTCGGTGGTAGGTGGATCGTGTACAGTCGGTTTATTAGACCTTTTTTATTCCTTTTTCACTGAAAACAGCTGCCTGCTGTGTCTGGAAATGAGGTTGATGGAAGCAATTGGACTGAAACAAAACAGGAAAGCTGCTTGACTTCAGACCAAAACAAAGATGAAAGATGATATATCACTAATTGAACCTGACTTACACTTCCAGCTAGTGCTGAAATTATGATTTCACAAATTAATTACTTTAAAAAAAATGCAATTATCTTGATAATTACAAGATATTTTCAAGTGTCTTTTAAGCAGAAAGGGTGAAAAAATGCCAGACGTTCTCAGGTTTCATTTCGCTGTAAACACTGTCTGGTTTTGAGTTTTGGAGTTTCAGTCCGACAAAACAGGATATTTGAAGATGTCATCTCGTGCTTTTGCAAAGTTTTGACTGGCATTTCTCAAAGATTTTTAATATTTGTTTTGACTGTTTTTTTTGACATTTCAAATTTAATTGATGAATCATAGAAAAATATTCAAAATAATTTTTATTTGCAGCATTACTGCCATGAATTACAAGATATTAAAATGCCATTAGGCTTTTATATGTGCTGTAAAAGCTGAATGGGAAAGCACCTCACCTCCTGACACTTGTTGTGCTTTGGTTAAAAATGCAGTGGCGTGTGTGTGTGTGTGTGTGTGTGTGTGTGTGTGTGTGTTTGCCTCGTTGTGTGTTTCAGGGGTCGTGTTGGTGCTCCTGCTTGTGTCAAGAAGAAAGTGCAATGTGTGTTTCTGTGTCAGACTGTCTGCTTGTATCTTTGCCAGAGGTGTTGTGTTGGGTGTGAGACGTGTTGTGGACGTATGTTTATTTATATATTGCTCTGCGTTTGTGTCAAAATGTCAGCCAGGATTAACATCACAGAGTTAGCAAGTGTTTAAGCGCACCGGGGGTGAGTGTCTGCGTTCGCTTAGATGGCTCTGAGTGTCAGTGAAATTTTATGTCAGTGTGTCTGGATTAATGTCAGTTTTCTCTTCTTTTTTTTTTTTAATGCAAGTGCATGATGACATTATCTGTTTCCATTTTCATCTGTTTGCCCTTTGTGTGACAGTGCATGACTTGGCGTTTTTTTTCCACATGTGTCTATGTGCAAGTGTGCACTTTTTACACGCATGCCCGCTGCAGCAACAACATCCCAGTAAATTAGTAGATTAGTACATGAGGTTCTGTTAGCGGGCTCAGAGCCCTGCGTCCCCCTGCTGTTCATTAGACTGTCTCTCCGTCTGGCTATGTGTCTGTCTGCTTGGCAAATAGGCTTTATGGCTTGCATCGCGGAATCTGTGGGTGCTTGAAAGCCTGAAAATGTCCTAAATTGTCTAAATGAAAATGTCCTCAATACAGTTTAGAGCCCTAATTTTTCCCCGTGCAGTTTCTTTATTCAGAGGGAGTAACGGAAAGGCGGACTAGCAGTACGATAAACATCATTTTAATCGTATCTGCGTTGCTAAGTGCAATTGCTCTTAATATCCCTTAACAATTCCCTCGTGCCCTTTTGTTTATACTGCTAATGTACAGTTTTAAATTTTAACTCAGTTTCTTGGAAATAGGCTACTTTGATTAGCAGTGTCTCTTGACTGCTAATATTCAAAAAGAGGCTTGTACTGAATCGAACATCGTAAAGCTTGCAGGTGCGGGAATGACTACATGCATGTTAAACTTCATGATGTGTGTTTCTGCGTTTTAATACTTTCTAAATTTAGGCTTGAGTCAATGAACGTGTGAATGAATAGGTAACCGCTTCCTGTCTTTGTTGCCGTTTGCATGTCCAAATAGTTTGCAGGGCTGGCTGGCAGGCTGTCTGTCTGCCTGCCTGGCACTTTCCCAGAAGAATTACTCCTCGGTCCCAGTTTCCTGTGTGAATATTTAATGAGGGCGGTGTATATGCTAATAGGCCCGCTGTAATTACCTCTTCCTCTGTTCTCTCCCCATTTTTCAGACCACAGCCGCCAAACGCCAATGTTATTTTTAGATGACAGTAATGATAATTCTCCCCCACGTCACAAACATCCCCCACATCGACGATTAGCTCAGTCTAATTCTCCCCTTCCCCTCTTCTTTCTTTCTTTCTTTCTTTTTTTTTTTTTTTACAGCATCTCCATCCCAACCCTCCTTCTTCACTTGTTCTCTCGTTCGGTCATTTTTTTTTTCTCCCCTTATCATACTTTCTCCATATCACCAGCTTATTCCTCTCCTCTGCCCACTCTTTTCTAATTCCCTCTTTCTCTCTTTCATCTCCTCAGTGGAAAATGGGATATCAACAAACATTCATTCTGCCTCGCTCTCATTTCTCTTCTGCCTCCGTCATCCCCACATCCTCCCACCTTTATCCTCCTCCTCTATACCTCAGCATGTGCCTTTACTTCTCCTCTAACACACTTTTCTCCCCCCCACCTTAATTCCTCACACCCGCCTTATCCCTTCGTACCCCTCTGTCTCACTTTATTACCTCCTTTGTAACGGCCTGTTCTTTCTTTTCCTGAGGAAGTTTTAGCAGCTCTGTGGATGTGTCATCCTGAGCGATGTCATTTTTTTCTCTCTCTCTCTCACACACACACACACCACTTCCTCCATCTTTCTCACTCCCTTCTCTTAAATTATCTGTCTCTCTTATCTTTCCTTCTCCCATTCTTCCTTCCCTCCTGTCGTTGCTCACCTCACAGGCTGAACCTCAATATCCGACTGGGCTTTATTAGTATGACATTCATGGCTGCAAAGCCCTTTATTCCAGTCTGGCCCCCCCACCTCTCTCTTTTTCTCTCTTTCTCTCTGTAGCTGTCCTCTCCTGCGCACACACACACACACACCAACACACACACACTTCAGCAGAAACTCCACCTCACACGCTGACAGAGTGATAGTCAGCCAAACACCTACACACACACCTCCTTTCCAATCTCGGGTGGTGATTTTCGGACCCTCTGATCTGCTTTTTTTTCTTTTTTTTTTCCATCCACCAACTTATCACTTCACTCACCTCACCTCTTCCCTCACTGCCCGCCCCTCTTCTCTTCTCTTTCTCTCCATCCATGCAGTCATTCATCCCGCTTTTAAATCTGTCTATCTCTCTCTGTCAGTCATCTTTCCTCCCTTTTTTTCCTCTCTTCTTTTTTCTCTCAGCAAGCGCTCAGCTTCCATTAGAGTTCCAGTCAAAATAAAGACAGTCCTGTGTAATTCAAAAGAGGAAGAATGGAAAAAAAAAACTAAATAAAGACAGATCGGAGGAGTGGAAGGGGAAGAAAAAGGGTTTGCTGGAAACTGGAGTAGGGCAAAGTATCTTGTTCTTTATTATCTCCTTTATTCTCTCCTCTCTCTGTTTCTCAATTTCCTCTCTTTTTTCTGTCTCCTTCCCTCCCTCGCTCTCCCTCTCTCTCTCTTTCTCTCTCTCATGTTATCCAGGCCTCCAGAGGGATTCACTTTAGAGCGGCATGAAAATCAATCACTCCCTCTGTCCCGTCCACCCCTCTTTCATCTTGTCATGAAGTATTTTTCGGTGTGTGTGTATGTGTGTGAGAGTGTGAGAGTGTGTGTGTGTTTGTTGGAAAGGGGGTAATTCTTTCAACCTTTCTCCTTTATGCTCTCCCTTGTTCTTTTTAGGAGGCTCAATACCATCCACTTTAAAAACAAATCGCTTGTTATTTGCTTAAGGTTAAGGGGGGGGGCGATGAAACAAAGCAACCCCAGTTTGGCCTCCCTTCACACCCCTGCAAACACTTCATGATCTGCATAGCGATAGGATGGCGAGGCGGGCGGGAGTCTAATTTGGGTCATCCGTGTTTTTGAGGTGTGTCCTTTTTAATTCTAAAAGTGGCTGCCTGGTCTGTCGGGCCGGTAATCCAATCGCTTGTCCTGTTTAAAAGACTAAATTAACCCCCGTCTAACCTCCAGCCTTCCTCTGTCTGCCTCCGTCTGTCTCGTTCCCTCAGGCGGCGGAGGGGGAGGGAGGGAGACACGGAGAGGGAGACAGTCACACAGAGGATTTCAAACCGTGTTTATTGTGTTGCAGAGGGGCTTTGGAGACAAGTGTGAATGTGCGCTTGTTACCTTTTACTCCGTCCTCGTCAGCACCAGCCTGAGATCTGGACCTTTGGAGTTAGAACATCTCAGGCAAGTGAGGATAGTTTGATGCAAACGCAGGTAAATCAGTGCATCTGTATTACAAGTCCGCCCAGATGCTTTTTTCTGTGTTATCTAATCATGCAGATCAGATTTTACATGCCCAACCTGTGAAGGTGTCATGCAAAACACTGGTCTGAACATCAGGAGCAGTTGCAGTCGTGTGTCCTGCTAACGGACACTTGGACTGGAGGAGCTGAGGAGTCCAACCACCAAACTTGTGAAAAAATGGACGGATTATTTTTGAATTCCTTCGATGTAATTTTTCCAGGCCGTGGGCAGAAGTTTGGACAGAAACAAGAGAAAGGCTAAAGAATGAGGCCTAATAGGTTAGTTTGAGGGAATAATGCAGTAAATGGGGAGCTGTCATAACATTAGAAATAAGATGACACCATGTTTTTTGTGCATCACTTCATTCCCTGAATTCACTCACACACACACACACGCACATACAAATACACACACGGACACAATGAGACGTCATTTTACCCGTTTTGGAGATGAAAGCCGAGGCAAAATGGAATACCTGATACACAGGCACCAACGCTTGAGGCGATGGAAGATTTATTTGTAAGACACAGTGCCAAACCCCCTGGAGCTTTCATCATATTAAAATTCTATAATATGTTTTGTTGTATTCGCCAATCCCTCCCTGATACACACACACACACACTCATTGTGCGCACACACACACACACTCATTGCGCACATGCATGCACCTTGTATTTCCAGCGGTGTTCAATTTGTTATTCTTAAAATGCATCTTAATATCGGCTTTTTTTGTGTATTTGCAGCTTTTTCTCATTCCCCGCTATTCACAGTTTCTCGCCTTCCTTCCCTCTTCCTCCACCTCCTCCGCCCTTCTTCACTCTTCCCAACCAACCCCCCCCTCTCCTTTTGTCTTTTTTGTCGTCGTCAGTCCCCAGGAGTCATATCTAAAGAGTCCGTTGGGGATTCAGTGCTTTCATTAAAGTCATTATGCAATCGCCCATGTTCCCTCCTCTTCTCAATCGTTTGCTCCCTCCTTTCCATCCCCCTCTTCCTCTCTCTCCTCTTCACTCCTTCCATACCCGCTTGCTCGCTGCTGCCTTTCACAAATTGTTAGGAAAAATACGGGGCATTAATAGATTCATTTCCTCCTCTGTTTTTTTTTTTTTTTGCCTCAGTCTTTCTGTTTTTCTCTCACTCTTTCGCTTCACTTTCTCCCTCTCATCTCTGCTCTCCTTTTCAGTCCCTCTCACATGTCTCCCAGCCTCCCTTCTTCCCCATCTCTTTCTATTTCTCCGATGCTTCTGTCTCTTTCTCCTCTCCTCTTTGCCCTCCTCTGCTTCACACCCTAATCTCTCCATCTTCTGTTCACCTTCACCTGCGGCTCCTGTTGTGCGGCTTGCCTTCAAAACATGGGATGTACATGAAAATCCTTTATTATTCTCCACAGACTGAGCCGCGGCGGCGCAGGATCCCCACCTCTGATTTCCATACCTCCTATGATCTCACTATGAATTACCTCCCTCTCTGGCTTTTTCTTTCTTCCCATTTTCACCCCCTGTACCTGCTGCTTTGATTTTTTCGCCGGCTCTCGGCTGTGTTCTGCCTCTTCCCTCTCTCGTCTGCGCTCCCTCCTCCCCCTTCAACTAACTTTGTTTCTCGTCGTCTTTTTAATCCCCCCTCCTCCTCCTCCTCCTCCTCTCCCTCATTCTTTCGGTTTCTCCAGGCTTCTCCACACTTTCCCTTCATCTTCCTCCTAACCACCCCCTCTCCCTAAAAATCTATAAAAAGCCCTGTGAGTGTATTAGAACAGTTTGGTTTTTGCTTCCTCTTCCTCTCCTCCTTTATAACAGTATCTGTACTGTATATATATCATCGTGCCCTTGGTGTTCTCCCAGATCTCAATAGGGCCCCTTGGGGGACCAAAACCACCCTAATGAATTCAGGGCCCGACATGAATATTTCAAACCCTGCCTTGTTCCTGTTTACTTAATGACAGAGCTAATTCAAATTGCTCCATTGATTAAAAATTCATTTTATTTGTTAGATGCTTGCCTTTTATTTATTCCTACCACTGCCTACATAAACAGCCCGAGTGTGAATGAGTTTGTTTGTGTATAGAGTGAAGATGCTTCCCGACAAGCGGAGGCCTGCTTTGTGCTTCGTGAGACCCCCCCCCCAATTTGAATGGAGAAC
>JAPZDY010000025.1:7922040-7938660 GCA_029783645.1 Ctenochaetus hawaiiensis
TGCTATTGTGTATATGTGTGTGTCTGGGTGGGTTTGTGTGCACTCTTTATACCTGGTCCTGTGTGTGTGTGTGTGTCTGTATGTGTGTGTGTGCGCTCAGTCAGCCGCCTCTGTCTCTGTGTTTGACCGCAGTGGATGGATGAGCTCGCTCTGGTCTCTCAGTCCCTCGGCCTTGCTCTCTGTGGGACTTCACAGCACAACAAACCATCAAGTTCTCACCCAGGCTCTGACCTGCCAGCCGGAGGAGGACAAAGCTTAACCACATCCACACCAAGGGTCATTATGATCGATCACAACTTGGTAGAACAATGTGTTGTCGGAACGCGCCGTAAATCAGAAGTATTTGTAGCTTCTTTTTTTTTTTCTGAACGGTCATGCTGGGAAAGTTGAATGAAAAGCTGGCTGTGTTAATAAGAGGAGACGTGACTGAAATATCTGTTTTAATGAGTTTTAAGTGACTGAAACTGTTTAATGAGTGAAAGAAAGAAAAAAAGAGGTAAAAAAGAGCAGTTCAAACCCTGTGTGCTTCATGCCGTTTCAGACTGAATCAGGCATCACGGTGATCACTGCAGGTTTGTGCGGCGTAAAAGTGGCAGCTCATTTGCAAATGCAAATCAAAGTCTTTGTACTCACTCATGGCAGGGTTGATCAGCTCTGCTCAGTAATACAGGTCTATCAGCTGATCAGCTGCCGCGGTGTGATATCAGGGTGCTTTTCTTCTAAAGATGACTCTGCTTTAACCATCAGCTGCATTTCTTGTAACCCTGCTGGGTTTCACACCGCTGCAGCTTAAACAAATAACCCACCTGAAAAAAAAAGAATAGGACAACTTGCACTCTCACCGTGTTGCTGTTTGATCAGAAAGAGGCTTGACTCTCCTCCACACACAGCTGGCTTCTTGCTGCATAAAGTGGCTGTGAATGCAGGGTTGTTGGTTTTTTAGGAATTTATGAATCTGACATTGAAAAGGTCAGAGGAGGGTTTTTTTTTCTCTTAGAAGCAGTTCTGCCAAAGTATATTCTCACCTTTAGCTTGCACCATTTTTCCTCTACGTTTATATTCTATTTTCATAACTAAGTGGCATTTTCAAACCTTTAAATCGAGCATTTAAAAATGCTCTTTCGTGTGGTCAGGGAAAGTGTAACCCAGTTCGTGAATGTTCAGACTCTGTATTTCAGTAAAGTTAAGAACACGACTTTCTGTTGCCTCCTGTATTCTCTGCAAGTAGTCGCTGTAAATGTCAACATAGTCCATAGCACCATAAAGTATTTAGGGCCCATTTATGTTATTTATGATCCATTTCATTGCTTGTGTTTCTGTTTTTTTGGGACTTCTCCATCATAAAAAAATGATCTGATGATATTACATTCATATACCTTGCAGTAGCAATAGAAGAAGTAGCTAAACTGTGGGTTTGTCTGTACTGAAACACGGTGGTATTGACCAGAGAGAGCAGAGGAATGAACTAGATGAGAATCAACAAAATTACCTGGCTGTTAATTGATGTTAACAGTGATGCACAGTTATGTTGTTTAGCCGACCGCAAGAGGAGAAACAAGACAGAAAGTCGTTTTCTAATTCATTTATTTATTTTTTTTTTTTTTTGCCTGGAAGAGCTTCACAAAAACAACCTGGGAACACACACATTAACTGCAGTGGATCTAATGGGTAAACAGCATATTGTTTTTTATGTTGTGGCTGCTTGGAGTGGATGAAGTCTGAGAAGGAAAAAAATCATTGTTAAAGTTTTTAAAAAAAAGCATATTTGAGCCAGTTTGATTTCTCTACTGGTGTGTAATGCTTTGACAAATGTGACAAATATGTTTTGGTGGGATTCTTGTTTATGTGCTTTTGTGTCTTTGCACCTGATTGTTTGCGCTCTTATCTGCATATAACCAATGTTGGTGACGGGAAGCAATCAATCGTCCAACTATTCCATTAGCGGCCCAGAGAAAGTGCTTGTGTTTTTGTGTGTGTGTGTGTGTTATTTTGGTGGTGGTGATGGTGGTGGTGGTGGTGGTGTGGTGGGGGGGTTTGTCTCTCTTAATTTGAACCAGGCTATTTAAATTCACAATACAGCCAAGATAGAGAAAAGAGGGGGAGACAGAGAGGAGGAGATAGAGGGAGGGAAACAGGAGAACCTCCTGAAAGAGACAAAAAACAAATGGAGTGGAAGGAATAGCAAGACCGGTGGCATAGAGAGAGACAGATTAGATGAGAGGGAGGTAGACCAAGTGAGAAAATGGGATGAGAGAAGTGTCAGAGAAGGCCAAGGATTCAAAGTCGGCATTTAATCCCCGAGACGGCTCACAAGCTGCGCAGAAATCAGCCTCACTACAAGTTAACACACAGGTAAAAAAAACACGTACAATATCATGCATATCACGTGTTGAGGTGCCTCAAATCCCCTCAGTGCTACTGAACACAATTTTCCTCCCATTTTCACAAGTGCAAAGCTAGAAATACTGAGGTAATGAGTCCAAACTTTTCCCCGGCAGCCCCAGATTTGGACCAGAGTTTTTATTTATTCATTTAGTTTTTCGTTTATATTTTTCTGTAGATTTTGTTTCCCCTCATGATGGTCTAAATGCTGTTTCAAAGAATATTTCACAAAGCCAGAAGCATCAGGCGGGTAGAAAAAAAAGTTTTAAATCCTTTCATTTTATTTTTTGCATGTTCGAAGCAAGTCTGTAAGTCTGTTTGAGCTGTTTTGCAGTGTGTTTTGCATATATAAAAATACTCTACACTTCTTAATGCACCAACACTATGTGCTGGTACTCATTTTTCCTTGACTCCACTGCTGCTCCAAGACAAGGACATTAGTTACTGAAGAGCAAATTACTTAATTCACAAGCCATTTAGCACTGATCTCTTCCACCTCAGTAACTAGATACTACTGTCTGCAGCATTTCCACTAGCATTAGCCTCCACATTCATTTCCTCATTACTTTTAGCATTAGCTAAGCTACAGGCGCTGTGCCGCCCTGTTAATTAAGTCTGTTTTGAGCGCAGAGCTTTTCAGATCACGTTAGTGCGCTAACTGAAGCAGGACCACTCTGTCTTGCCTTGTTGCCTTCCTCATCACACGCCTGTTTCTCTTCTCAGGCTTTACTTCTTTGTCTCCTCGCCTTCCCTGCTCACATTTCCTCCCGGGGTCACTGACCAACCGTGACAGAGACGAGAACTCAGTTTTTTTTTTCTTGTGTGTTTGCATGTGTGTTTTATTTCTTTCCCCATAAGCAGTTTTTATTAAGATTTAGCCCCTTGTCTCAGGAACATGTGCTGGAGTTTGGCTCGAAAATCAGGTTAAGCTAAGGGTGACACATGTAGCAGTGAGAGGTTAATAATCAGGCTGATGTTTGGGAGACTCATGACATGCTGTGTGTACCATGGGACGCATAGAGCGACTCTGTTATCTGCAGTGTTTACCTCTGCAAGTTGGGGTTGTCCTCCTACCCTGTGTGCGTGAGTGAGAGTGTGTGTGTGAATAAGATGAGGATCGCGTGGTGGCTCAATTATTATTACAGCAAAGGATGTGTGTGAGAAGGGAGGGAGGGAGGTGAGGAGAGAAGTGTGTGACTTGATAAAGCCGAGGCAGAGTGCAGGACAGCTGTCCAACAGAGGAAAGAGATTGACAGCAATGACGGAAAAAAGGGTGAATACAGAGTAGGAGGAATAAAACAAGTTCATTTGCATTTCATGATACCTTTTTTTTTCTACAACAGAAGCAGCCAAAACAGAAGTCCCAGAAAAGGATCAGAGCTTTTGACTTTTATGTTTTAACAGTGGCGAGCGTGTAGAAAAAGAGGCTTACATCATCACAGGATTTGCAACCGATACGGCAAATGTCCTCCACAGGTGTACATGAGAGGTGCAAGTGGGTAACATAATTGATCAGAGCTACAAGATGTCAGGAGTCCTGTTTGAAGATTGCATGTCGCCTGTGCCTCGGGCAAAATTCATGCTCAAGTTGAAAAAAAAAAAAGTCTGGAGCGAGCACCTTTTTGATTTGCATGTTCAGACCGACTCTTTGCAACATGTGGAGTCACACATCACTGAACATATGTGATGGATACACACACTGTCAGCACGACTTCAAACATGCAAGACACACACACACCCAGTGAGGATTTACTTTTAGCACCGTATATATGGAAGTAATTGGAGTAACTATGATACTTAATTATTATGCTCCACATTTCAGAGAGGAATATTATTATTATAACAATAGTTTTTCCATTACTTTTACATAAGAGATATAGTTGCAAGTTTCTTTGTATAATAAATTCTTCCAAAGCATCACAGACATAATAAAGTCATCATTTACTGTATAGTGCATCAATTAATTATACATCTGCAAGATTAAAATGTCACATTTACATCAATAAATCCGATGTTACATTATGTGAAACATAATTTTCTAAAATGTATTGTTTCACGTAATTCAACACTTATATTGTGCTAAAAATACAGATTTTTTTAATGAAATAAAAGGTTGGATGCACCTTAACAACATTTTATAACTTTTTACTTAAGAATTAAAGTATTTAGATGTGATCCTCCATTGCTCATATCGATTTAAGTGAATCAGCTGTAAATGTATTTAAAGTAAGTAACTAGTTTCTAGCCTTTGAAGAATTACTTATGTATATAGTTCTTTTCCAGCATGTGTAAGCAAAGTGCTATTTTATAATAGGAGGCATGTGGTCTCGTCTGTTTTAATCTAACTGGAGATGCATTTAGGCAAAGTGTTTTGCATGTTTATGTATGTATATAAGAGTAGTGTCACCAGGCCTTTAACGCACCTCGAGCTTCACTAAACTGAGGATGGAAATGGAGAAGGGCAGGGATGCAAATGAGTTGAAAAAAGTGAAAAAGGGAGAGACAACGGGACAGAGAGACAGATTAAAGGAGAGGAACAGAAAGACTGAGATGGACTGAATGAGTAGTGGCGAGAGAGAGAGAGAGAGAGAGATGAACAAAGACAGCACAGAAACACCTCTAATGAAGATGAACAGCAGAGAGAATCTGTCACTGAAGAGGAGCAATGGCTGATAGATGGCAGCGATAAAGGAGAAGACGAGTGTTTAACTCTCACAACGGTCATCATCTGGCCAGCCTATAATAGCCTGCCCATCCTGGCCACCCAGTGACATCACTGTGGGGGACGCTGGGCGTTGGTGTCGCCGCGGCAACTGGATCTCCTCCAGCTGTTGCCAGGCGGCAGTCTCCATGGAGATGTATATGGTGGGGGTGGGAGAGGCAGAGAATGGAAAGAGGTCTAAAGGGGCGACTCTGTTTGTGTGTGTGTGTGTGCATGTGTGTCCATCTATTAAAAGCATTTTTCAAGTTGATATAGTAAAGCCATTAAATAAAATGGGGATGTTGACAGAGATTAAAAATCCATAATGGCAGATGTGTGTCTAATTCCACTGGTGTTTGTTGAGCAGAGTGCCTCCAGCCCTGACTGGCCACTCTGTTACTATGTGAGTCCATATTCTTATGTGTGTATGTGTGTGTGTGTGTAAGTGCATGCTTGTGTGTGTCTGTGTGTAAACAAAAAGGATGCAGATAGAGGGAGCAGGTAAATAGTGTGTGTGATGTCGCAGCAGTAAGTTTGGATATCTGTCATCTTGTTTCTAATGATTACTACCCCTAGCTAAGACAGTAGACAACACACACTCATACACACACACACACAAAAACATACACACATCATATACATACACTGCACTTTCTCTCTATTCTTTCATTGGATTCCATTTTTCCCGCTCCACTTCACCTCCTCCATCTTTCCAACTTTCACTTCGCCTTCTCTCTTGTAATCAGATGTGAGTAATACACACTGTCACTGCTGTGCAAAGTCAGTACTCCTGCTCCCTCTCTAGCAGTCACAAGTGTATATACGCACATGCACATACTGTACAGGTACACATCGCCTGCCTTGCTATAGGCGGCACATTTGTCTCTCTGCGCCAATAAACCTCAACCTAAACATGTTCTGTGCTGCAGTGCCTGATATTGTACAGCACATACAGTACAGAGCTTTTTATTAAGCCTTCTGCAGCTCAGGGCAAATATATGAATTGAAACTAATAAACGCACACATATACTGAATAGCTAATGTAATTCACCAGCTAAGGGACCTATTGTGCTCAGAGGTTTTTGGCGTTTGTGTGGGTTTGCTCTCATAGCACGGCTGCACTAATATGAATCCAGTGTGGGCATATGTTTATATAAGCTACAGAACTCTCACAGGCTTTAAAAGTCATTGCAGACCATAGAAATAAATGTATGCAGAGTTTTTCAAGGATAATCAATTAGCAAACTTGGTAAGTCAATATAAATATGTTAATTTCACTTTTTAAAGCACTGCTCCACAGCATCACCAGTGCTCCTTAACCATGGATTGCTGTTTAAATTCATTCTAGCAACCAGGGCTGCATTCTCTGGCGCGTGCAATGTGCCTGTTTGCACACATATCCAGTTGATTTGGATGATTCATTATGTTCTGGCTGCAGAAATAATTCATTTTTCTGTCCTAAATGCTTTTAAGAAGTTACATTAAAGCATGTGTGCTATGTCCGAGCCGGATCAATCACTGTCATCTTTGCTGCGCTGAGTCTGACAGATGATGGCGTCTCATCCACGATGATCAAATTAGTTTGCAGAGAATCGAAACAATCACCTCGCTCATTATATATATTGCCTTTGTGCTGTTAGGTAATGCCTTGTTCTATTTTTCTGCTCCATAGATTCAGGTTTTATTGTATAGAAGTGTATTAATTTCCTCAGCCATTAGTTAAAGCTGTCATTAGTTCAGTGGAGGCAGTCCTCCTCTGCTGACAGCTCGAGAAAGCCTGCATTGCAGCGAGTGGAATGTGCATTTTTCACTAAAGGTAGCATGTAATCACTCTTATTTCACATTCAGCACTGTTTCACTGCACCTATAGTACAGTATAACACTCAAAAGACCTTTTATCTGCGTGCACTTATGTCCTCAAGGCCTTCTTTTACATACCATTGACTTTGTACGCTCAAACAGAAGATGGAGTCGTCGCTTTGTATTCATGCTTGTAAAAGCTTCACCTGTAAATGTTTCCCATAAATGTCATTTGAAAGATTAGGAATTGCCTCAGGTGTGTAAACTGTATTGGAGTTTTACCAGCAAGTGAGCATGAATTAAATTTAGTTAATCATTCAAATTGCTCTAAACTGTTGAGTTAAATTGTTATTTTAGACCCTCAGTGGAAGCACAAGCTGTTAAGACACAATATTTATGCCTGCAGGGATTAGTATTGTTACTCGGCGAACTGAGACTCCCTGGCTAGCCCTGATCTAGTGTGTCTAGTTGCAGCTCTGCCAGTTTTTCTGCCAGGCACTTTAATCAGCTCCTCATTGCTGCATGAATTCCCTATGTAGGCCTGGCCTCCCTCCCCTTGTGCCTGGCAGCCTGTTATTTTTTCCTGCCACATCCACAGCACATCAACCTGTAAGTGTCATTTAGCTATCAACACACACGGCTCCCCAGAGCTTTTTTGTTATTAAAAAATGGGACACGCTCTCCCTGCCACCAGGGTGCCACGTGTTTTTTTTATGTGGATGTGTGTGTTGATGTTCATATTGGCTATGGGGAGACAGTGCTATTACTAAGAGTAACCCCGTGTTCCCCTGGAGGAATCAGTGGATCAAGAATTATTTGTGTGTCTCTCCGTGTGTTTGAGAGCTCAAAGAAATAGGTGTTCGTATTCTCGCATGAATTACTCCGTGTGTATGCGATTGTGTGTGTGATATGTGTTCTTGATGTGCGTTGGCTGAATGTGGTGAAAGGCTCGAACTGTTAGAGAAACACAGAGCTGGAAATAGGCCCAGGCGATACGGGCAAAATCAAATATAGCGACAATATTGAAGGGATGACTATTGGTGCTTTCACAAAATATCAGCATAATAGGATTTTTGATGAATAGTTCTAAGTAATGGATGTAATGGCTCAGTGGGTAAAGGCAAATTTTGGAACAGCTTGAACAATCTGGTAAGTTCAGAAAATTGCATCACTTTACTAGGATGCAGCTCAAAACCATGAAAAGAAAACACAAAAATTTTTTGTTGAAAACCAAAGATGATGTCTTGTCACATGTTATTATATCAATGAAACAGGGGTTTATTGCCCAGTCTCACCTGGAAATCTCGTTTTCTCTCACTGCTGCGTGTCAGGTCTCAAATTCCCTTTTTTCTTATTACATTTTTTGCTTATGAATTTTTCATACCTCTGTCCAGATAAGTGGGGTGATTACCTGCGTACATGAATTCAATTTTCAAGTTCGTATGAAAGCCTCCTGGATGATAAGTTGGGCCTGTTATTGGAGAGACAAACCTGTGCCTGCTTTTTTTTGTGTGTGTGTGTGAGGGTTATGTTTAGACTTCAGCTCCATTTTTATACCAGTTGTTTTCTTATTTTTTTTGTGCCAAGTGCAGACTGAAGGAAGAGGTGTTTATATCAGGGAATCATTAAAAAAGAAACAGTAGAAATGTCTTGGTGACACAGCTGGCTGTCAGGACTGGCTTTGTATTTCAGCAGCCCTGCAACAGGAGCAAAATGAGCTGTCAGATACTGTATATAACTCTGTGTGTGTTTGTGCGTACACATTTCATATTTGATCAAAATTAAGCTGTCAGAGATGCGTGTGTCTTTTGACGCGCGTACTTTTGATCGATACTGAGCAGCCATGAGTGCATATGTGTGTGTGTGTGTGTGTGTGTGGGTAAATGTGTGTATTTGTAAGTGCACGCACAGCACTTCAGTGCCAGCCATGTTTTGGAGGAACACTTTAACTAACAGGCTTTAGCTTTGCCTAAATCTGTGCCATATTAGTATTTATATATTCAACTTCATTTTCCACTCATTTACACGCAAGCACATAGCACATAGGTACGCAAACAGTGTAGACACACACATTCACACACACACACACACACACACACACAGAACGCTTTATTTATTTGTGGGAGTTTTTTAAGCTAATTAGTTTGAGTCCAGGGGAAAACTGTAATTGCCTCCCAAGAGTAAAAAGGGGATGACAAAGGGAAAGAGGGAGGATGAAGGCCTAATGGGAGGGAAAGAAACTGCAAAAGAATGAGAAAAAGGCTGAGAGAAAAAAGTTGCGGAGTGGGAGGAGCTTTGCCGGCAGTTCGAACATGTTGAAAAAGCCTGTTTTGACGTGTACCGTCTTGAAAAGTGTGACAGTTCTTGTGTCTTTGTGAGTGTGACAGATCACTGTTGACGGTGACTAAAGCAGTGTGCTCTCTGAGACATCACCTTGTTGCATGTGTGTGTGTGTGTGTGTCACTGTGCTCTCGCTTAGCTAATGGTGTGTTTGCGAGCGTGGGCGGTGAGTGAGACATCCCTAACTGACACCGTCATTACTGTATAATTTGAGTGACGGAGAGAGTGAGCGGGTGCAACGTGACAAAGATGGGGCAGAGACGCCGAGAGACAGAGGAGAAGCTGTGTAAAGAGAGAGAAAGGATTTGATGTTTAAGGAGATGCAGTGAGACAGGAAGGAATGCAGATAGACACGTGGTGGGAGAGAGAGAGAGAGAGAGAGAAAGCCTGGTGGCAAAATGATGCAGAGGTTGAAAGATAAGAGGAAAGACAGAAGGAGGAATGAAATTCAGGGAGAAGAAAGATGAAGATGATGAAAAATAGGCCACCTCTGAGGCTTTTTTGGGGTCCCAGGCAATCAATCATTCTATTAATCTCAATCCTTCCCCTATCTTTCCATGAATTTAATCCTGCTGACTCCCTTTATCCCACACTTTTTCGTCTGATGTCTCTCTCTCTCTCTCCTTGTTTTTTTTTAGAAGTGAAAAATAAAATGTATCATACCTTGAAAGGGGACATAATGACACTTGCTTTACAACGAAAGAATACTACTTGTAAAATTAAACTTTTATCAACAAGTTCAGTAGCTTAAAAAGTGGCACGCAGTGTGAAGAGCATGCGTAACAGACAGTTTACAGTCTGCAGGTTTTTTACTGACCATCAACAGCAAACTTTTCCCCAGCGCCTGAATGTAGCACTCCACAAATCCGGTGTTCAAACTGAGCCTGCAGGTTCGGGCTTCCAACTCAGAACAGAATTTATTACCTGAATGTGGACTCACCAGTGGCTGGTCAGCTAACATGTACGGTAAACAAAAACAGCTTTGGAGCTGCTGGAAGGCATATTCCTCCTCTTTTAGTCGGTGGCTGGCAGCCTTTCACCATTGTCAACTCCCTTTCAGCAAACTGATATATCCTGGACTGATCTCTGCAATGAAAGCGAAGCAAAAACACTGACATGACCCCGCTGGTTTTATTGACGCAGACGTCAATTTGGTGCTGTTACTTCCTCTCTTGGCAGCTCGTATGCTGAACAACAACGACCCATTCTGCCTCAGAAACCTCAGCACAGAACATTGAGGAAAAACGGTGCAATAATCCCACTTTGGACAGGCTGTGTAAAAGAGACAAACAAGGGCAAGAGAGACAAACTGACAGCCATGCTGGCAAAGACAGAGTATATATTCTCTGTTATTTATGTTTTGTACATTGATTAGCATGATGCGTGAATGTGAAAAGGGTCTTTTTTCAATCTTTACATAACTAAATATCATTTTCCATCGATGCAACCATCTGAAACGCTCTGAATGCCTTCCAGACAAGTTTGTTTTTAAAAGTTGGTCAGTTATCTCCATATTTCTAAGATATCACTTCTCTCTTCTCACTATGATTGCAAGCTATTAACTCTTTCTCCCAGGATGTGGTATGTTCACTTATTGTTCTACCTGTTACTTAAAAAAGAAAAGAAATAACTCATCAGTGAAACATTGCCAAGCCCGATAAAAGTAGCTCTATTGTATTCTGCTTTATCTCCAAACGTCGTCATGTCTGCATTTCTCCATCTCCACTTCTCTCCAGCTGAGCATCTGGTAATGACAATGAAAGTATACAGTGTAATTGTAAGATTATGAAGTTACAGTTTAACAAAATACAAATAGATTATGTGTTCTGCTGTACACCACAACGCTGTGATCCACCATCTGCCACGCAGCTAAAATCTTCATCTGGGTTTTTTACTGGAAGGAGAGACGTCTCTTTCAGTAATGTAATGCAGCAGGTTTGCAAAATCAGACCAATGGTTCAGAGGTAAAACTTTTAAAGTGCAGGTTTTTTCTCTGTTTTTTTCCCTTCATTTTTCTTTCTTTCTTTCTTTTTTATTCAAGTGATGAATGTAACACCTTTAAACCTGCCTAAATGAGGGTTAAAGAGATATTCCCGCTCATTTTTCTTCTGCGGCGAGGCAGCAGTAGACAAATCTAACTCCTTGCCATGCAGCGAGTTTGTCCTCTCTTTCTCTCTGACTCTAAAACCTCCTCAAATCTTTTTTTTTTTTGTATTTTGGAGCCGCGCTGCTCTTGAATGCATCCTGTCGTCCTGTGCGAGTTGTTGTGTGCTTCCATCAGTGGTTCCTCTCCTGGTCCTTGTATGTTTCACGGCCATTAGTCACATTGTCAGGGGGTCATCACAGGTCATGGCAGAGTGCAGCCGGGGCTTGTTTACTCCTTGGTGCTCTGAGCTCATCTGTTCATCTCTCTGTCTCTTTTTTAGCTGGTGGTCCTCCTCCTTGCTTCACCTCTGTCTGTCTGTCTGTCTGTCTGTTTGGGTGTCTGATTGCCAGGCTGCTTCCCTCTGTGTTGTAGCTTCACACACTCTGCTACGAGCCTACAAACTTTTAATGCTTTAGTAAACTTTAACCTTTATTAGCAGGGAAATAGACACTACTGCCAAAGCCGTAAAGTATATGAAACAATCAATGTAAATCAACAAAGTTAATCAACACCATGTTTATCACTCTGCGGTTTTCTCTCTCTGACTCTCTTCTTCCCACTCACCCGATCTGTTTCACCTCAGTTCAAATCAATTCAAGCTGCTTTATTGGCATGATCAAATCCTTTTCTTGTTGCCAAGTGCAAGTGCAAATCGCATTAACAGCACATCTCAATTTAAATTAAACAAAAAACACAAGCACACCCTCAGAAATCGTGCAAATATATATCGGGTTATATTGTCCCCATCTATTTTTTCTCTTTAATATTGAAAAATCGTAGTTTCTTGTATTATGTCTGAAAGAAAGTGTAAGTAATTTTCTGTAAGAGCTGGACAATGTTAGTTTTAAATTAATACTATTCGATCAAGGGTAAAAGAAATATATATGTTTGATGGAGTGTTTTTAGTTGCTAATTAATTCACATCTGGTGCCCTTGTGTATACGTGCGCAATGTGTTTATGATATTGACTCAATATAAACTGTCACTGACAGTCATTATAACGAGGTGACGTGGCAGCCGGTGCAAAAAATGTGACTCACTGATGGGTTTTTAATAGTTTGTGGACGACAGAGCCGCAGAGGAACAAGCTAGATCAGACTTTTGCTGCACTATCAACACTTGTTAGCAGGACACGTTCATTACCGGCTTTAGTATTTCCATGCAAATTACTGACAATGAAGAAAAAGTATAGAATTTTACAGGCATTATCCCTTTATCATCAGTGTTTATTTCTCAGATTCTTTCTTTGCATAGTTTTTCTCCCTCCAACCCGCCACTGCAGTCACTCCCCGTCTGTCTCAACACAGTTTAAATCTAAATTCAAGATGCTTCATTTGACCTGATGAAACGCTTCTCACACTGCTACAGCACATGTGCAAATCAAATCACTACTAATTTACTGTTTATGGTTACAAATCCTAAAAATAATTAACATACACCCTGTATTCTTCATCTGCTCTTTGATCGTTTTGAGTTTTGGGTAGATTCACTGACTGTAATCAGGAAGAGCAACTGTATATTGATTCCTGTTGGTAAACTGAATTTATACCAACAAGCCAGTTGTTGAGATTTTATCAATCAGACATCATGAGTGGGAGATAAGAAGCATGAAAAAGAGCACAGACTGCTAATTGAGAGGCACGTTTGGCACTTGGAAACAGTTCCAGCTGTTTGTGGAAGGTGGATCGCAAAGTCCAGAGTACACGAGTATGAAAAAATACAAAGCTCTCCATCTGCGCAGCGTGTCTCTCTTTCTGCCTCTGAGTCCTGCGTTGTCCCTTTTCATCCGTCTGTCTGTCAGACTCTGTGTCTTCTGTACTGTTCTTTAACTGTATTATAAAGCCATTTTCCTACAGTGGCCGCTCTGTCTCTGAGCAGCAGCCCCCCCACCCCCCGACCCCCACCCTGTACCCGCGCTCTCCCCTCCCACCCGTTCAAATCAATGAAACTGCACAGGCCCTTCCTCTCCCCACTGACTCTCTGAATACTTTGCTCTCTTTCGTTCTGTGAATACTTTTCCCTCCCGCTGCGTTTTCTCCCTCTCAGTCTCTCTCTCTTTGAATGCCCTCGCCCCCATCTCTCCGTCAGTCTGCCCGTCTGTCTGTCTGTTTGTCTCTCTCTCTCTGTCTGTCATCTCTGCTGGACAGTTAGCCCGTTTTCATAAAACTTCCTCTGTCCTCCGCTGGCTGGATTTTAAAATGTCAGATGAGATCCAGAGAGCAGTGATTTTCTTTTTTTTTTCTTTTTTTCAGTTCTTTGACGTACACAATGTGCCCCCTATGTCTCTCACGAACTCACAAATGCGAGCCACTAAGCACACACACACACACACACACACACACACACACACACACACACACACACACACACACACACATCTCGCCTCCTCTGTCGCTCACACACATACATTTGGTGACTCATACGACAGTGATAAGTAAAAAGTCTGTCTTTTATATATGCACACGCTTATATCCGGCTCTCGCAAAGGCAGTAAAAAGCACTTATAAAACATACACATATACACGGTGTATTGACTGGTGATGGCATCTAATTTTTACCCTGTTGACTTGCCACATGAAGGATTGCCAGTAATGAAGCCTGTGAACAGTTCTGCTCTTCAACAGCACAGCCAATTACAGCAGCAGGCATCCAGAGCAGCGCTTTTGAATTCTCCTCAGCGGAGGATGTGAGCAGACAGTCAGACAGACAGACAGACAGACAGAGTGGTTCGACAGCCATGTTCAGTCATACTCTCACATCAATTTAACGTCACCGTTTCTGCTGCAGAACATTTGGGGTGGGGGGGGGGGTGACTTTGCCATATTGTTGATGCTGGTATGTAATTTGTTGTGGAGTGGAGGAAGCAAATTAGTGATGATAATCTCAGTTATGGAGAAATGGTTTAATTGGAAATCATAATGATGTAAAAAAAAAAAAAAAAGAAAAAGAAATGAGACCAAAGAAAAAAAAAAAAAAAGGCGAGTGCTTCTGTGTCTGGATAACCACTCCAAAGATTTTCCAACATACCGGATTTGAAAGAAGAAGTTTAATTTCACAGCTACTTGTGGAGGTCTTTCTGAAAGTGCGTGCGTGCGGCGTAAGTCGTCTACACACACACGTTTCTGTGTTTGTTTACTAATTTGAGCGTGATGTCTGTGTGTGTTTTTCTCTCGAATGACGCTCTAGATTCAGAGTAGAAATGTGTGCGTATGTGTCTGTTTGTGCACATGTGCCAGCATGTGTCTTGTTGTAGTCAACAAATGTGTGTGCGTGTGTGAGTGAGTGTGTGTGAGCTTTTTGCAGCAGCTGTGTTTTACTGCAAAGGAAATAGATGGAAAGCTCTTTGTCCGATTGCAAATAAGCTGCAAGTGTGACTCTTATTCAGACGCGGAATGAAAGACTTACAGTTGCAGCTTCTTTGTAATGGGTGTTAGGAGTAGAGAGGGATGGAAAAGGGGATGGAAGAAAAATGTTTACAAGTGATAGAAATAGAGAAGTAGGAGGTAAAAGTGCAATCTGACAAAGCGAAAGTGATCTGTTTTCAAAACAGGAGCCAAAGAAAGACGAGGAGAGAGGAAAAGAGGGGGTGAGGAAATGGTATTATGGCAGTAGGCAAGAAGAAAGGGGGGGGGGAGTGGAGTGATGAGCGGAGATTGAGTTGAGAGGTTAAATGACAAAAAACACTGGATGAAAGGATGAAGCCGGAGAAAAACACACTCTGTGAGAGGGAGAGAAAAAAAAAAAAAACAGACAGGGTCGTGCCAGTTTCCCCGCCATTGCCAAAGTCAAATGCCGCCGGTTGCTCGTGAAACATGCAAATTAAATGCAAATCAGCGGAACCTCGGAGAGGCGGTTTTCATGTTGACGTTGTCATGGAAATATTCAGCCACACACACAAGCTCGTGTGTGTTTGTGTGTGTGTGTGTGTGTGTAGGCATGTGGTTGGATGGATGGATTTGTCAAGGGGCGAGAGAGGGATATAAAAGAGGGGTGGACGGACGGCTAATGAAGATAAAAGAGTGAGAGAGTGTTTACCTCAGAGTTAAGGACAGCGGAGAGGACGGGGGAAACTGCATTTGGCCAGTAATGCAAAATAGTGAATCCTGGAACAAATTTAATAGAGGTGAGCTGAATAATAGGCGAGGGTAAACAATTGACGTTATTGGTAGAAAATGAGACAAGACAAGTGGAGAGGAGAGGAGGGAAGTAATATGAAGCAGTCAAGGCTGAGAGTCGAGAGTTTGTCTGTGTTCATCACTCTCTTCCCCTCCGTCCTTCAAGTTATTCTTCCTCTCCCTCATTTATGCATCAGTCCTTATCCTCCGTCGTCTCTTCCCTTACACTTAGCGGCCCTCAGCCATCCCTCTTTCAATTTTTAAGGCGCCATTAAGCAAGGCAGGAACTGTGAAAGTGAAACGCATGTATGCACGTTGGTAGCCATGTACCAAGTCCATCATCATAGGTTCTCTTCTCCTAATCCCGCAGCGGTTTTCTCAGAAATTCCCTTCAAGTAAAAGGCTAAAATGTTATACTGACAACAAGTCAGCCAACCAGCCTGCATGTCCTCCCTTTTAACTTTGAGTGACAGCGAAAAAGCAGTGCAAAACTTTTATTGTTCCCAACCACTTCCTCTTGGGAATGAAGCCAGAGTTGAGCAGCAGCTCCTAAAGTATGCGGTTTAATGTGGAGATTCAAGAGCGCCTTCATCTTTATGCGCATACCAATATGATACTGTACCGTACTGTACCGAGAAACAAACACTTAATTACTTCATGGGAAAGAAGTGAGTGAGATGCTCACCAAAAAAACATTAAAAAAAAGTTCAGGAGGGCAAGATGTAGGAGGTAATGAGAGTGCAGCAGCAACGATGGACAATAAAAAAAAAGAGGAAGAGATAATGAAGAAGAAAAATCACATGGACTAGGAAGGGCAAATGAGGGGGAGAAAGACAGAACAGAAGAGGGAGATAAACAGACAGGGAGAGGATGCAGAGTGCACTGGAGGTATGGAAATGAGAGAGAGAGAGAGAGAGAGAGAGAGAGAAGAAGAAGAAGGAGGGAAAGTAAGAGAAGGAAGTAAAACGAGTGATGCGAGGAGGAGGACAGATGAGGGAGGGGAGCGGTCGTGCAGGGAAGGGCTGTGAGGCGAGGTAGAGGGCTAACAGAGGGCCATGTTTTACAAATTGCCATTTGAGAGGAGCCGACGGAGGGATATGGCGGGGGGGGGGGGGATGCAAAAGAAGGATTGAATG
>JAPZDY010000025.1:7946972-7959907 GCA_029783645.1 Ctenochaetus hawaiiensis
TCTTATATTATGCCAGAGCCATCACTTTGCTGCATCTCATTGCTGTTCCTCTTTGTGTGTGTGTGTGTGTGTGTGTGTGGATATGTATCCGTGTGTGTGTGTGTGTGTGAGTGTGTGGTTGCATCCTATTTAGCTCCTCCCCGTCCCTGTCCTCTCTTTGAACTCTGCTCCAGTGTACACCGCAATGACTACCGGACACAAGGACCATTTGATTCTGCTGCAAACACACATTTATACACACACCACACATGCACACGCACGCACGCACTAACACAAATGGATGCAACTGATGCATGAGGCTCATCAGTTCCACTTTCTAATAATTTTTCACCCTCAGAACAAAAAAACAAAAAAAAACAAAAAAACACTGTGAGTTTTATGAGTTTTACTGAAAGGGACATACCCGATCTGTTCAAACTGATTTTCAGTTAAATTTTCTGCTCCCACGCACCAAGAAGTTGCACAGTTTGTTGCCGCTGCCAGAGGAAAACAGTACACCACATTTCACAGAAAACAGAGGCCCCCCCGGGACAACTCAGTATATATTTCTGCTAATAGATGGAGAAGTAAGAATGCAGCTTAGTAGCTGTTAAAACTGCAGATCCAAACTCTAAAATACCTGAAAGTAGTAAACAGAAAACACATAAAAAAGAGAATATCATTGCGGAAAATGCTGTTTTTAAAACAGTAATCCTTTATAAATTGCAACTCTTATTTTCTTACAAACGATACATAATAATCAGATTCTTTAAAAAATAACAATAGATAAATATATAGATGGATATGAAGACATGTGTTTGATTGGGTCTCTGAACATATGAAAGCAAACACACACTGAGAGATGAACACGTGTGTGGTAGAGAGAGAGATAGGGGGAGACAGGGACAGCAATGGAGGCCAGATAATTGCTTCATGTAGAGCAGATGAGACACAGGAGACAAAAAACAGAAGACACACACACACAGAGAGATAGTGTAACGGATTATGGATACCCAGCAAGAAGCAGAATGTGACAAACTGATAAGAGATGGCATGATGCATGATGACACGGAGAAGGACAGGGGAAGTGAAGGAGGGAGTGGCAGTGGAGGGAAAGGATGGAGTCAAGGAGAGGTAGCACGACGGAGGTGGTGGGGATGCAGGAAGGGGGGATGTATTGGAGGGGAACAACAGAGGGAGGGAAAAAAAAGGAGGGGGGTAGGGAGGAAGAGGAAGGGGGGAGGTTGGTGAAGCGATGAGGCGAAAAAGCACAGCACACCAGGGAGAGATAGAAAATGATGGAAGGATCGCAGCTGAGGCACAGGGACAGACGGACGGATGGAGTCGCAGTGATGGAGGAGGGCGGAGAGGGAGGGATGGCGTGAGATAAAAAGTCAGAGGTTTTTAGTGTTTCCTCCTGCCTGAAACATAATAACATCGTGTTTGACAGATGATTGTAGCCACAGTCTCACACACTATTTTTTTTTTTTAAGCCATATGTGCCACAGTGGGAATGTTGCCCTTAACCTTGAAGTGAGAGGGGTCTTTGCAGGAAGTGAAGAGGAATTTTATTTCCCAGATTCTTGATTTTCCCTTCAAAAAAAAAAACTCTTTAATTCACAACACAGGTGGAGAAGCGGAGTACGGATGCTGCGTGGAATGAGTGAGAGTGTAAGACAGGGTGTAAGACATGGACAGAGTGAGTCTGGTGGTATGCCAGAGGATTATCAGGCTGATTTACAGCAGATCTGCCCACCCGGACAATTGGATCAGAGGCTTGATCAGGACCAGTGGTCATCCTAAATTTATCTGGTCGAGTGAAGGCTTTTAAGATTCAATTTCGGCCAACCCTGTGCACTCCCAGATTGATCCGAGCTGCCTCAATAATGCCAAACGTGTCTGATAATTACAACACAACATCTGTACAGGTCCTGTGCTGCACAAGCATCAGAGAGTCAGTCCGGGAGCAAAACAGACAGTGTTCAGTGAGAATTTCAACATTTTGTGAGGCGAGGATGAGAATATATAGTCTGATCCACTGCAGCTCCATCATTGATTTGATTCGGTTTTATTGAATCCAGTGAGTTTTTTCAGATTAAACCCTAAAGTTTATAGAAAAGCCAGCGGGGTCATCTCATTTTTATTGTTAATAGATCATATTTTTTAAGTTTGAACATAAAGATTCTTTCTCATTCTTATTTTTTTCTAAACTTGGTTGTGATAAACGTATTTCTTTATTTGTGTGAAGAGTGGGTCTGTGTGTCTCAGCGTGTAAACTTCTATTATTGATCAGAGGGTAAAAAACAGGTATGCGTTTTGTATTAAAGGGAAAGAGGTGTGTGTTCAGTTTCATAGAGGGAGGGGAGGTGAGATCCAATCACAGGTGGGGCACTTAAGGTTGTATTGTGATGCTAAGTGTAAAGTGACATGCTTAAAGCCGTCCACTTGTGATCTGTTCAAACATTGGAATGTTGATATATAGTAAGCACACCCTCTTCTTCCTTTGTGGTGTTTTAACAGAGCTGGAGACCGAATAGTTCATTTTTCCATCATCAGAAGAAACCATTTTCGCTGCCATTTTTTTCCCTTTGCTTGAAAAACAACTTGCACAGACATGAAAATTGTCTAAGACAGAAAATCCATCACAGTTAAAAACGAAACCTCTATTTGGTCTTGTTAGGGTTCTGTATTATCATTATCTCATTGTGCCAGAGTCCCCAGGTTGAGTGCTTTCATATCAGCATGATGCATTGTGCGCCGCTTACTGTCAATCACCTGACAGCTACGAGAAGAAATGAAATTCTCTGGGAGGACATAATCCCTCTCCAAGCATGTTGCATTGCAAACACTGCCACAATCTAAAATATCATCACAGCCATGTCCTGTTGTTTGATTCATCGCTGTTAGCTGGGATAGCAGCGAGTTTCAAGCCAGATATGACAAGATAAAGTCTGGAGAACGATGTTAAAAAAAAGAGGAAATCAAATTCTCTTCAGTGCTATTTTCTTTATATAAGACGGAGGAATTATCTGCAACATGTAAATGACTCCAGTGTTTGTTTTTGAATGAGCGATGCCTCATCTTTCTCTAATTCAAGTTTGTCTGTGGGCAACCTGATAGAAAACACAGTCCCCAGCTACTACATACATCTGATGCGGTATATTTACAAAATAGGTTTAGGTCTCAAAGTCAGAGCGCCTCCTACACAGCGAGCGAGGGCGAGAGAGAGGAGTGAAGCTGACGAGAATGAAGTTCGAGTGCTTTGACATCAATAACTGTGTCAAAGAAACATAAAAACAGAGTGAAAAGCCTGACAGAGAGAAAATAGTGGGAAGGTTTGTGCTTGTGACACTGAGGCCTTATCGACCAAGCCTCCGCACTTACCCTCCCCCCTCTCTCTTGATCACAGTAGTTTGTCCCAGGGGAGCGACTCACCTGATTGGCTACCTTTCAGGGGCAGCGTCCGGAGGTGAGTGCGTTGCCTGATAGGCGGTTGCTAGGCGATGGATGTTAGTATGAGAAGCTGGGTGTGGAGGTTGGACCAGCTGCGATGGATGGTTGTGTGTGACTATGTCAATGTGTGTGTGTGTATGTGTGTGTGTGTGGACATTGCTGTGTGGGTGTTGTGTGCTGTGCTTTTTTGTGTGTTTGCACACATGAGTGGGTCTGCAAGGTTTACTGCTGAACATGTATCAATTAAAAGGCGTGTGTGTGGGTGTGTGTCCATGTGTGTGTGTCTGTGTGTGACTGTGTGTGTTTGTGTGATAGCCTCCTGCAGGCAGAGCAGTGTAATAACTATCATTACCAAACCATGAGCTCAAGCTCTCATTTAAGACTAAAAGGAAATTTAAGGAGGGCTGCTTTCAGAGACATTGCAATCATGAGAGACTGTGATTCTATTTGCATGTGTGTGTGTGCGTGTGTGTGTGTGAGTGCGTGTGTGTTTGGCATGGTGTAAATAACAGATAAATACATACAGAATACCTATGCAAACATGCTTTTTGTCAGGGTCCTCCTCAGATCTTGTGATAAAAAGGATCCCTTCCACCTACCTCACATGCACACACACACATCTTGGTATCTGTGCATCGGTGTTTCGGCCCCACGTAGTGCCTTATTAGGCCTGTTTGTGACTGCTGCAGCTTAATTTAGTCCCCTGCTGGGGGTGTTATTCTCTTCATTAGAATTATCAACAGGTGTACCGGGGCCTCACAGATAAAACACTGCCTGATAGCAGCAGTGTTGCAAGTGCGTTAGTCATGCTAGTTGGGGTCTAATTCTTCCTCGTGTGCTTAGTCTCAAATCCCACAAGTTGCCTCAAGCTAGTTAACCAACCTTGTTGTTGATCAAGCTGAATGAAATGTGAAATGTGGAATTTTAGTTCTCTTTTTTTTTTCTTTTTTTTTTAAAGAGGCGGGAGGTATGTAAAATTTAGGCTGCTTAATTGCTGCGAGCTACTTCAGCTCATTTTGTGGATCCCTCTGCTGTGGCTTGGCAGACTCTCCGTCCACTTTGAGTCGTCCAGGAGTAAATAGAGGAATTTGTGTGTGTGTGTGTGTGCGGTTGTGTACGTGTTTGTGTGTTGATTTCACTGCGCTCTGTGTTTTGAGAGGCACGGTGTGCTATTGGCTCATTAAAGCTGTATGAAGTATTTGCTTGTTAAGAGGCAGACAGCGTCCAATAGCCTGCTGTACAATAAATGGGGGGAAAGAAATACTCTTACATGAATTGATAAATGTTTTCTTTCTTCTGGCACGAGAGGGACGAAGGCTTAACCAGCTTTTGGCCCCAGCTGTGATGTGCTGAGTGTGTGATTGACAGTCCTCATAAAAGGAAAAGGGGGAGTAAAAATGTGACAGCTTTTCACATCATTTTTCTTTTTAAAACAGAAGTCATAATGATTAATCTTAAGTCCAGCTGCAAAATAATTACCAGATTGAAGACAAGAGCCTTTGTGAAGGTGAGTGTGTGTGGACATTTGGCTCTCTCTGCTTATGAAAAGGTATTAATAATAGACTGGAAATATGTCAACCTTAACCATTCCCTTGCAGTAATGATTGACTTGTGTTTGTGTGTTTCTGCACATGACCGTATGTTGATCTCTCAGTCCAGTGCAAGAAATCACTAATTATTAAAGGTAAAAACAGCTTCGGTGCTTATAAAAGAAACAAACAGAGCCTGAGGATAATTCAAATTGGAGGATGCGAACAAGCGAGGAGAAGAGAAGAAGAGGAAAGGGCTCATGAATAAGCACAGCGCAGGGTCAGGGTAACTTGTGTGGAGGCAGCGATGGGCACCAACTGGCTGTTCATGTGGGCAGTGTGCTGAGTGTTAGTGAGGGAGGGACAGAAGGAAGAAAAAAAAAATGCTGCATTTGATACATTCAGCTATCTGATGGCAGAATAAAAAAAAAAAAACTTTGAACACAAAGAATGTCACCCTTTTATTCTCGACGGAGGAGAATGAAAGGATGGAAATGCAGAAATAACAAAGGCTGGAAAACAACAAGAACTTCAAAGGACTGAAAGAAAACAAATCGAATCAAAAACCCATAAGACAGTTCATGTTCCTGGACCTCAGACAGGCACGGCAGAAAAACAGATGGTGAAAAGAAAGCAATGCTATAGACTGATGAAAAATGATAAACTAGCTCTAATCCAATAAGAAATAGTCATAAAAATAGTAAACATTATCTTAACATGTTGATCAAGTATTTCTTTTAAACCATAACTAGTTAGTTCATTGTTTTTATGTATAGATTATCATTTGTTTGTTACAATCGTCCAACTGTGGTGTGGAAAGTCAAGGCTACATCCACACTGCAGTGTTTTTGTGTGCAGGATTATGTAAAATGCATTTTCACATAATCATTTGTGTGTTAGTCTGGACTGCATGAGATCATTTCTGGGGAAAAAAAAAAAATGCTATACAGCTAAAAGGTTTTTAGTTTTGAAATGCAAAATGTGCCAATGCTAATGTAGCCAAAAATGTGGGTAGATGCTCAAGTACAAGCATAAAGAGCATAAAGCCATGAAAAATCAACTCAAAAGAGTGACACAACATACATACACACCATCTACAGCACATGCACTCTTCCGTTCAAATATCATAGATCAAAAGTCTTATATTCAAAAATATATACGAGATCTGCATACGTCAGATCAGAGCTGTCACATGTCAGAAAATGAAAAAATAAAGTACTTAAGTTAATAAAGAGAGACAACAGGATGCAGTGAGAAAGAGAAAGACAGAAAAGGAATCTCAAAGCGGTAAAATGAGCAGGACTGCTGTCAGAGTCACCTTGTAGGAGCAGGAAGTGAGCGTCCCAGAGAGGGATGTTTGGTACAAGTCGGACTAAAGAGAGGAGGACGAGCTGGGGGGAAGAGAAGACAGGCTGATAAAAGAGGAGGAGCTGTTAAAGAAGAGCTCTGACAGATTGTCATTAAGAATGACAGCTGCCTTTTTCCATGGCTCCCCTAATCTATAAGAGGCACACTCACACAGAGACACACACACACACACACACACACACACACACACAAACTTACTCACATTTTCATTTCTTTCTTTTTCGCCTCCAGTTACAATAGTCTCATTAAAAAAAACGTTGTTTTCTTCAAATAAATAACTGAAATGATAGTTTCTTTGTTTCAAGCAAAAAAACTTCTGCCAGAACAAGTGACAATTAAAATGCACAATCTAATTTAATAACATGTTCAGTCAACATACACTTAAAAAAGCAAAAGTTCTCGGGGAAATATGAGAGGAAGGGAAGATTTTAATTTCACAGTTCTTTGCAGCCAGTTTTGTTTACAAGGTGCAGAAACCAGTCATGTTTAGAATTTATGTATTTAATTAGAACAGAATCTGTGAAGTGTTACCGTAATTATTGGACTTAAAAAAGACAGTAATGCTGTGAACTACATGGGCAGCTCCAGAAGTTCAGAGGAAGATAAATAAAATGCATTGTGCCTTATCTATTTATTACTGGATTATAAGAGCCAATTTGTGATATGAATTGCAGCATGTGTGTAAAACTGACTGACACACACACATGCAGACACACAGGTATGCAAACACATGACAGGTTCGGATGAAATGTATGTTTTGGCTGTCTGTTTAAAAAAGCGCTGCATAGTAGCCGTGAGGCGAAACTCTCCACCGCTATAAAGTTCAGACAGAAATTGAAGCGAATTTTCAAAGTCAATGGGAAGATGCGAGTGGACATGTTCAGCCACAAATTTGCACGGTGAAAAAACTGAGGCTGAGACACATCTACACTTGACTTGAAAATGTTGGGCAAAGAAAATCATGCTTACTCCAAAAGCTTTTTTGAATCTGCTTCTTAAATGTACTGAGATGAGAGGGAGGGGAAAAAAAAGGAGACGGACTGGAGGGAGATGACAGAAAGAACTGGTGGAGTTTCTGGTGAAGTCTTAGACCAGTCAAAGGCTGACATGCTAGCTTCTTTCTAGTTTAAAATGTCAGAACTTTGATGGTTTGAGAAGAGTCAACACAGACAGCACAAAAAGTCTAGTGGTCAAATCCAACAGAAATATGAACTTCTCTCTGTGCTTGAACACACCTTATCATTTCCTAAAATAAAGTGCAGCAGGGACTTTTTTTTGCAGGCAGTCCCAGAAATTAGCATCGCCCCGGTTCCCCTGACAAAAAGTCAATGAGATTTTTCTGTTGACTTTTGGATTCTTGCAGAAAATAAGCTCTGTGTCATGATTTTTGAAGCGTAAATTTAATCACCAGATGTAAAAAAAAAGCTAACGTGACAGCTAACACCGTTTCATGTCTTTAACTTCACCACCTCTAGGCTCCCTACTACATTACAATTATACAAATATCCTAACTTTTTAAGTTAGCAAGTTGGAAAGTTTGACTTACAGTAGTTTATAAGAGAAAATGTGAGAAATATTGCACTGAACTTGTTTGGATAGTAACTTTGGTTGCTGCTCACGTACGCAGACGAGTCAAATAACTTAAGCTAACTCTATTGTTGTACAAATGGTATGTAAGTATTGTATTAAAATGAACTTGAACAAATCCAAAACCTATTCTCTTCCACAAATATTCTCCACATGCATGTCGCTGTCCATGCAACCATGCAGAAACATGCGCAGGCTAACTCATCACAGAGTCAGACAGGCATGAATGAACTGACTAAACACACTCTCGCTTTCTCTTCATAACAGTGTGAATAATTGAGCTGACGTACCTACAGTTTATTAACATAGTGCGGCTTTAATATGCAAGGAAAGAAAGAAGTAAAGAGAGGGAGGGGAAGCACATGACGCAAAGACAAAGAGGAGGGGAGAGAGGAGATGAAAAACATGAAGGGAGAGTGGAATGGGAGCAGATGAGAGGGACAGAAAGGGAAGAAGAAGAAAGTGGGAGAGTGATAGGGAAGCAGTGGAGCAAATCAAAGTAAAATTAAGTGCATTTACATATTTAGATGAGCGCTTCTAGTCAGCCTGTCTAATTATTTCATCTCCATTTTTCATTTGCACGCTGTTCAATCCAAAAGCAGTAGGCCGTGAGGAAAGTTTCTCTCTCCCCATCCTCACCACTGCTTTATCACATTCACACTCACTCGTCCCTCTCTCACTCTCTGTCTGACTCTCTACCCTCTGCAGCCGCCTTTCGTTATCCGGGTCATTACCATACACTTTTTGTCCGTTTGCACTTGTTCTCCCTATCTCCCTTACACCCCCTGCTCCTGCTGTCTCTTGCCATGTTTTATGCATATGAGAATACTGCCCCACGTGTCCATGAATGTGTGTGTGTGTATGTGCGTGTGTGTGTGCGTGTGTGCAGAGGTTCAAAGCTAATGCCCTTCCTCCAAAATGTTTTATGCATTGTGTTGTTCTGGCCAAGACAACTATGTGTAAGTCAGTGTTCAATATGTGTGTGTGTGGTGTGCATGTGTGTGTGTGTGTGTGTGTGTGTATACACCCACTATTATACCCTTCAAATTAGCATGAACCATGTCAGGAGCAACCAAGCCACGTTAACCTTCTATCACTGATTTTCCCCCTTTCCTTTATGCCTTTCTTCACACTCCATAAATCTGTCGATCTTCTCGCCTTCACAGTCTTTCCTTCCCTTCCTCCCTCTCTCATCTCCCTCCTTCTTTCTCTCCGCCTCAGTGCTGCTCATCACTTTGTTTGCATCTCTTTTCTCTCTACATTACTTCCCCTTGCTCCTATAAATGTCCCCCTCCTTCTGCACCCACACTCATCAGCACAATCTATTAATGTGTGTGTTTGTGTGTCTGCGTTTATGTGTGTGTGTGTGTGTGTGTGTTACAGCATGTGGGTGTATGTTAAATAGTGTATCCTTGCTTTGAGGCCTGTTTGTGTGTCTGTTTATTTGAGCCTCTGTGCTCATCTGTGTGTTTAGGCTGAACTTGTGTGTGGCAGCAAATATGTGTATTTTCCCATAAATGTTTGTGTGCAGCAGTGTTTGTGTGCATGTGACGCACGAACATTCGTGCGCGAGTGTGCACGCACAAGCATGCGAGTGTGTCTGCTGGCATAAAAGGTTGTTATGTGCTTTAGGTGTTAATTGGCTGAGGAGCTTCGTTAATATTCTCCTTGCGAGCCTGCTCGTCAGGAACAGAGCCGGCAAACTGATGAGTGTGTGATTTTTCCTCCGGAGAGAGAAAGAAAGAGAGAGAGAGAGAGACAGAGAGAGAGAGAGACAGACAGAGACAGAGACAGAGACAGAGACAGAGAGGGAGAAAGAGAGAGAGAGAAAGGGAGAAATAGTAATAGTGACTTCAGTGCAAAGACCCTCTGTAAGGTCAGAGTAAGAGAAGAGTTGAGCAAGAAAAGGGTCGGGAAAAAAGGCAGAGAGGGCAAGCAGGGACAGAGTCAGATGATCAGGGAGGGGTTGGGAAAGCAACACAGAATGAGAAAGACAGAAAGAGATGGAGGGAAGGAGAGACGTGATAAAAAGCCATAAAGGCTTCCATTGAGACATTGGGTGAAAGGAAAGATTATATCATGCGAGGGAGAAATTATCCCTTTGTTAGACGTTTGTGAATTGGCGGAATGGAGGCAAGGCAGTTGGCAGGGTAAAACACACACACCCCCTCCCCCCCCCCCACCTCCCGCCTGTGGCAAGGTGGCACATAACTGCTCCTTTCTAATCACCCACACCATATCTCACGACAGCACACAGCTAACCTGGTCCAGACCCCTGCTTCCTGCTTCGCATACGCACCAAAATATACACACCGTCCTCCTGCAGAGCACACAGAGATGAATCATCACACACTGCGGCCTTGACGGGTTTGACGTACACATCAAAACCCATCACACAGAAAGAGAAGAAACAAGTTACTGAACTGGTACATGTATGTAAGGGCACAGTGACAATCTGTAATACACACACACACACACACACACATCAGGCAACAAAAAGCCCCTCCACGCATGTTACACATAAATGTTTGCACATGCACGGCAGAAACACAAAGAGGGAAGACTGACACATGCACTGCAGCAGAGAAAACAGCGAGCAGAGAGTGGCACCGTGTCACTGGGAGGTGGGATGCCACATGGATAATGAGTGTTACTCCCAGCAGGTAGCTGTGTAGCATGTGGCTCGCAGCACACGCAGAAACACTCGTTAGAAAGCTCCGACGGTACGTTTTCAACTTGGCAGGTAACGCTGTTTGCATTTATCTTACTGAATAAGGGATGACTGAGCTTAGCGTTCAGTTGAATCCTAATGTCGGGGGGGGACTTGCATGGTTATGCATAAAATATGCCTGTGTTGCCTTTTCATAGTTTTAAAGAGTGTATTTTTTTCTATTAACTCATGTATGAATATGGCAGGAGCCTGGAGCACCTCAAAATGTAATGTCTGTGTGCAGCGTTGTTGGCCTTGAATACTCAGGTTTTATCACATTACGTGGCGTTCCAGGAGCTCTCTCTGGCCTCCTCACTCATTCACAATGCAACCATGTCTCCTGCAAATTACATTTACTAATTTGCTTCGTCAATTATGTTTTGTAGAGAAAGTAATTGCTGCTGGGATTACATTTATTGGCAAGGTTTTTTTTTCCAGTCTGGGAAGCTTTATTTTTTTTTTTATATATAGCCCAAAGTCACAGAGAGGGTGTTGGGACAGGCAGTTCAGCATACAAAGCACAGGCTCTGACACCAGGGATCGGAGTTTGAGTGCTGTCAGGTTGTTTGAACACTAAAAGAAGGTTAGCTAAGGGTCAGTTTCATCCAGTGCTTCAAGTGCTTTACACTTAGTTTTTTTTTTGTTCACAAATTATATACTTACTTTAACCAAGTGGTTTGAGTTGCCTGAAATTAGCCATAAATAACAAAACAAATGCACCAGTGAAGTACACTGAAGCTTTGCAATTAACATTCAGTGGAAAACATTTTGCATTTGCCGTGAAGAATGAGTTCATTGTAATTCAACTTTGGACCCTGCTTGTTGTATTTAAAGATGTAAGTCTTCGCTATAATACTATAATAGTGTAGATCCGATCCTACACTTGGAAAGAAAGAAGCTTTTTTGTACCAGACTGGTGTTTCCAGACATCTTTTTTTGTGTGAGCAATTTGCAGGAGTCTCTCTTTCGTGTATTTTTTCTGAAAGTCTAAAAGCTTTTGTCTGAACTGGCAATGAAGGGAAAGATTACCCCAAATTTGTTGCGGAGACAAATTGCAAAACTGGCTCACATTTATGAAGAAACTTCTTTTTTGTTTTTTGGTTTTTTTTGTTCAGGATGAAAACAGGATGTATGTGTGCAAGAGAGGTTTGTAGTTGTGTGTTCATTAAACAACTGCTTTATCTGACAAAGTGAGCGCAACACAGTGCGTTAAAAAAGAAGAGCACTACTGAAGTATAGTGAGCTTCAACTGGCTTATTCAACGACAGTAGCACCAGCCTTCAATAGCTTTCTCCATCTTTAGTTCCTGCAGTCTGTCACTTGAGAGTGTTTTGTTCTAAAATGCATGTTCAGTTCTTTGCCAGGCTCAAAGAATAAGCTAAAATTGTCCCCGTTGATGCACGGTTGATGCATGGTAAATGCATAATAGGATGAGACTAATAATAGGATTTCTACAATGGCTCCCACAGTGCCTTTATGTCTTTCCTTCCGCCCTGTAAAACTGGTGAAAAGACAGTTCCAAGTCTGTTATCCAGCCAGAAAGTGAGTTTAGTCTCCTGGTTTACTGTGAATACGCAGAAAAAGGTTAGGAAAAGTGTGTACATACGGAAAAAAAAACATGCTGCTCGCTTAATGTATTCAAGTCCAAACCATGTAATTTCAGACAGGCAGTAATTCAAATCCTGATACCTGTTTGGTATTCCTGTTAGACAGTCGTGATGCGAGCCATATTGACTTTTATTTATTTACCAGGCTACACTGTCAACAGACTGCGAAAAAATAAAGAAAATCAAAAGTCTGTAATCCTGAATTGTGTGAAGAAAGAGGGATGGTGTCACTCAAAATGTACCCAAATGATCGCCCGGCATCGATCCTTTTACCCAGGAGCGTGAGCTGAGCAGGAAGTAGCCTGAGCCGTGCCTCCAGAAAATGCAGTCACTGATAGTGTCCATAGATCGAGCTGTGACTTTTCTAATTAGAGAGTTCAGAGGAAACCCAGTTGGATTAGCTGGTGCATGGCTCTGGGCTAGCTATTAACACCAAGTCAGCCAGACAAACAAGAAATCAGAAAGATGGAGGAGGAAAGCAACGAAGGGCTGAGCAGAACCTGGTATTTATGCTTAGACCTCGGTCAAAACAGCTGTTTTAATTTGAAGAATATTTTTCAGTTTGGTATTATTATATCTAAAGTTTTTTTTGTCAAAGACAGAAGAATCAAGCAAAATTAGTTGCAAAGTTTTGTATATTTTGTTTACACTTGAGAGAATCCCAGAGGAGATTACTCAATCAGGACAGTTCAGATAATACTT
>JAPZDY010000025.1:7990117-8003707 GCA_029783645.1 Ctenochaetus hawaiiensis
CTGTGTGTGTGTGCGTGTGTATGTGTGTGCCTGTGTGTCTGTTCGTGTGATGCATGGATGCGTGCCTACGTGACATTGAGAGATGGGACGGCGGGCCATGCTGGACTCTGACCCCCATCTCATGCTGGACTGCACACACGCATGCACACTTTCGCTCACACACACACACACACACACACACACACACACGTTGCTGTCCCCTTGTCGCCCAAACCGTTTGCTCTCTGGTCCTATTAGATGCCTGTTTAGTATTAATGACCAATTATATGCCACCTCCTTTTGGTGCAGGGGCACACTCATTATTTGTTTGTTAGAATGAGAGATGGGACCGCATTTTGTCATTCTGCTTAATTGCCCGCGTGTTAGCATTTGAGGGAATTACTGTGTGGGAGTACAAGTATGTATATGTGTGTGTGTGTGTGTGTGTGTGTGTGACTGCGGAACAGGGAGAGATCTTGTTTGTGTACGTTCAGTGTCTGTAGGGTAAGTGAGAGAGTGTGTGTGTGACTAAGCAAAAACGAGGTTTAATTAAAGGTCCTGAGGGATTAGAACCCAGATGAATCAGGATTGTAATCTGGCCAGGATGGCATGAGCCATGACACTTTGCCAGCGACACACACACATGAACACACACAAACACACACACCCTTGTTCGCCTGGATGTCTCTGTAATCCTTGCACCTCCTGCGCACTCTGCCTGCCCATCTTTCATGACCAATTCATTTTGCCTGCTTGCTCCTTCCCTTCATCTCCCACCGCAACATCTCTTCTTCTCTGTCTTTCTTCACCTTTGCTAACATTTCTTTCTGTCTTTCCTCAGACACTTTTTTTTGCCACTCTGCACATCTGACACCCTATTTCTCTCTCTCTCTCTCATCTGCCCTCTTTTCCTTCTTGCCAACTCTTTCACACGATCGTCGCCCTCTCGCCATCCATCTCCTCATTATTTGTCGGGATGCAGCCCTCTGTTGCCATTGGCTCGTTTCTCCGAGCCCTTTTTATACTTTCTTCTCATGTCATTGTGCCCCTGTGGGCTTCTTTACCCTCCTCCTTCACCTCGCTTTTTATAGCATCCCCCCGGTGACTGCGCTTTGATCTCTTGTCTCTTTTCACTTTCTCATTTTTAATACCCTTTAGCACCCAAGTTTTGTTACTAAATGTGTTTAAGACTGGCAGCCTGCTAGGGGTTTTAGTCAGAGAGGTAGCTGACGTGTGGATATCGGTGATGGGCGATATACTTAATGATCTTTGGTTCATACTAAATTGAAAAGTAACAACCTCACCTTGCTTATTACTCAACAGCCAAGTAGTGTGCTATGTTAGATTTGTTACTAATTCAAGTGCAGTCAAATGTGACTTTGAACAATTCAAAACACTCTTAGGCCTCATTTCTGTATTAAGCAGGTGTAGAAAATGAGCCTGCAGTCTGGATGTTTATTCTGACCATCATTAATAAGGGGAAGCACAGCTGGCCGCAGACTACATCCTCCACTTTGAGCAAAACCAGCTGTAGGTTTAACAGTATCTATTGTTAGCAGCTGCATGTAACATCCAGGCCACATGAAGAGACAGGACAGCTTTTTCTTTTCCTCCCCTTGTGATGGAGGCTACCTGTTTCTCCGACTCAAATGCACACAGACTAAACTGATGTCAAGCTTCCAACAAACTCCCAATAAGGCAGTAAACCGGCTGAACCCACAGTTGTCAAACGGAAATTGAATCATTAAATTTCAAATCGTAACCCTTTTCACTGCTTGTGACGAGAATGCACTCTAAAACTTTTAGCATTTAAGTGCTGCATTAATGCCCAACATGGGTGGATGTAAAACTAATGGATAAAACTATTAGAAGTAATTAACTGGGTAAATCTACATTCTGGATGTATTTAAGGGGTATGCAGTATATAAAGTATATATGTATATATGTTGCACCGAAACACAAAGATATTCAGTTTACTCTAATATAAAATAAGGAAAAGCAGAAAATCCTTACAATCAAGAAGCTGGAGCTGACACATTATAACTTTTTCTTCTGACTGATCCTGACTGATTATCAAATAAAGTTTATTTTCACCAGTTGGTTAACCAACATATCTCATCGGCATTTTCAAACATTAAACCTCTCCTTGTCTCCTTCCCTTCAGGCCCAGGAACATTCAGTGGTCCAAGATTAACGACACTTTACCTGAGAGGGCAGAGATTTCCGGCCCCACCTTCCAGATTTCCCGTCTCAGCCAATCACACAACGGGACGTACCTGTGCCAGGCCCAGAACAACTACGGACGTGCCGCCGATCATTACACTCTACTGGTTTATGGTGAGTAAGCGTGACTGACTGTTAATTACATGGTGCGAGTTTTCTCAGAATCGAAAAGTTTGCATCATGGATTGTTCTTTTAATTGTTTTCATTTCCAGTCAAAGTATTCCAGGCAATTGTTAACTGTTCTGCAAAATGTAATGTTCAATAATCTTCTGGTCTTTATCTGTGTAGAGACACATTACTCGCTCTTGTGTTTTGATGATATTTTCTTTGAGAAATCTTCTAAATCATATTGATCCTTTTTATCTTCCCAGTGTCTGTGGAGTTTGGCTATTCTGGCACTGGGCAATAGAACCATTAAATGGTGACGCTCGTCTCATCTGTCTTCAGCTTTGTTTGTTTTCCTGATTCGGTACGCAGCAGGAAACCTCAGCTAAAGCTCCTGTCTGATTCAACAGAGATATTGATTCCTCAAGAAGACGTAGTCTGCCGTGCTCAGATACTAGTCACCGACATCATTATTCAGGCTATATCTTGTAAAGAACCAATTTATCATGTCTCCTGTGACCCAAGTCTCTCTTTGGGAATTGTGAGAAGCTCACATTTTCAAGTGCAATAAATAAAGATTTGAGATGTTTGGACAAATCAATGAATTTCACAATGCATACAGGCACATAGGAGGCAAAGACAGACAGAACAATATAGATTATTAATGCAATGTTGAATCAGTTGAATGTGCGAATCTTACATTGTATCATTTGGCAAAAAAACAACAGTGGAGCATCTGTTGCATTTAAAATTCAGGCAAGTCAACGGTGCTTGTTGCTTGAGCAGAGGTTTCTGAGGAGGGAGGGAGATGTGGGTAAGGGGCTTTTGTTGTCAAGTTTTACAAGTTTTCCAAGATGTTGCACCTAGATTCACTGGTGGTTGCTAAATTCTTCATGACGGCTGACCCAGATAAGCAGCGCGCAGTGGCTCAAAGAGGATGACGGCGGCGCGCGCAACATTACATGAAGATCTTGCGTCGCCATAAAGTTGTTTTTCATTTTTCCGGAAAATGTGACAAATTGGCCAACTTTCTCTCTGAGTTTGAAGCACATTTGAAAACAAGGTTTTTGATGCATTTTAATGCTGTGCAATTCTCACACGAAACAACTCGAGTGAACCAGCAGTCAAAAAAGACAAATTTGAAATTCTGAGATCTCAATGGGATGGCAGCAAGGCTGAACTGCAAAGCTAGGTCATCATTAGAGGCCTCAGCGCTTTCACATCCAATACGTTCGTGCTTTGACCTAATTACCTTCACACTACTGTCACTCAGCAGGATTGCCCTTTTGATCTACAGCCCTCCCTGCTGGCTGCTTCCGCCCATTGCAGCCCAGCACCTGATGCGGAGATCAGAAGCAGAGGAACGGTCGGAGGGAATAGAAACACAGTGTGTTATGTAACATTTTTTAGGCGGCTCTCAGTTAGCGCCCCCTCATCTATTCATCCCACTGACACTCTCGTTTTCTCTCACACGCGAACACAATCGCAATCAACTATCGCACATTCTTGTACAAGCATGTCTCGCATCAAACGGCACACATAATGGCAGCTTTCTGCAGGCTTCAAGGGAGGCAACAGTGGCAAGATGAAAGGTGACATCCCCACCCACTTCCCTCCCTCCCTGTGTCTCTCTTTCTCTATCCTGGAAGGTTAGACATGTCGAGCTTTGATGTGCGTTGCCACCTCTGTAGAAAAATGTTGTCTTTCTCCCTCATCCCCAGCTCCCTCCCTCACCATTTTTAAGCTGTCTTGTTCATTTGTTCATCTCTGTTGCCATTTCTCCTCTCCTACATTTCATCATTCATCTTCTTTATTTCACGCTGTTGCTTTTGGCTGGTCATTCATTTAATTCATCTGGCACTTTTGGTTTTTTTTTTCATATCCTGTCCTATTATGTAAAAAAGGGTATATTTAAAGGGAGGAAAGTATGGAATCTTGCCTCAACCAAAATCCATAAAAGACCAGAAATCCACAGAAACCAGCATAAGCCGAGCTGCAGCTCCTCTGCTCTACGCCGCGGATTTCCAGCAATCAGCTTTTTAAATCCTCCCGTAGCCCCACATCAGTGCTGGTTTGCTATACTTCAAAAAATATGTACTAGCCCACTGGGCAGATTGTTTTAAACCTTATCTCAAAGAGCTCAGAGTTGTTGATTCAGCCATCACATTAATCTGCAGACGGCCGAAAGTCACTCTTGATTTTCCTGTATGTCACAACTAATAATCTGGCTAAAGTGGAGTTAATTCTATCTCAAGAAACTCGAATGAACTCCTTGCATTCAGGCTGTAATATTGACAGTGATATATGTGTTCTTTTAAATGTTACTTTGAACAGTGTGTTTGCAAATCCTAACAAACAAACTGTTGATAGATTAATGTGGTGTTAATGAGCAGCTACAATCTGATAATTAAATACGCTGTACACCAGTCAATATTGAAAATAAATATGATTCCACTCTGTAAAATATGCTCAGATGAATCATAACTCATAACACTTATCCCAGTGTGTTTTTTTTTCGTTTTAACACCCACATTGTAATGGTAGGTGTTATTCTTTTTTCCTTTTTTTTTCAAAGAGTGACTATCTCATTTTGTAACAAAGCTCTTCACTTATTCCTATAGACTTCATAAAAACGGAAAAAAAAAGATACAGACTGAGTCGACTCTCGCTCGTCTTCGTGTGCCGCTCTTCTTTTCATTCTCTGCAGGCACATTTTTTTTGTTTCACTCAGAACTAATTCAACCTCTCCATCTCTCTTTCTTTCTCTCTCTCTACTCTCCTCTGTTACTCTCTCCCCTCCGTCACCTCTCGTTTTCTCTCCTTCTTCCTGTTCCTTTCCTCGACATCCTTCCTTTCATTTTCTCTGCCTGCTGTTCTCACCTCTTTTACACCACATGTCCACTTCCTCTCCCCACTCCTCCCACTCCCTTTCAACTATTTTTCACCTTGCCACCACTTTGCCCTCCATTCCTGGTTCAGCTGCAGTTCAGTCTCTTTACTCCGAGGAAGGTGGTCAGGCTCTAGGTGAGAACATGGCAAAGCGGAAAAGTGAGTGTAACTGAGTAGCGTGTTGCAGAGGGGAGAGACGGAGGGGAAGGAGGAAGAGGGAGAGAAGGACAGCGGAGGTCGGAAGCAGGTTGACATTTAGTGCCGCAGCCTGTCAGATAAACGGAATGTCAGTTCAGTCAGCTCCCAGCTTTCCCAGAGGGAATCCCAGGGTGTACTTTGGGGGACAAAGGCGGGGAAGGAGGGAGCGCTGGAGGATGTGTGTGTGTTGCAAAAGATGAGTCAGCAGAAAAAGAAAAAGAAAAACATTTTATTGCAAGTGCAGAAAAACTACCAGCGCTGTCTCATGTCAGCCAGTTATCTGCCATCAGGGACGGCACACTGGGTACAAACTCAGGCAAAAAGTGGCTGCCAATTTGTCGCAGGTGCTTGAGGCGCTGCCACTTTATGAAGGGAGACGGGCTCAATGCCGGTGAAGAAGAACAGAGGGGGAGAGGTGGGAAACTCTCATGGGAGCCCGAGCCGTGCCGAAGACGTGAGGCGTTGAAGCCGAGCTTTATTTGACTGGTCACACTTGTGTGTACATGCAATTTCATGTGTGTGCCTGTGTGTGTCAGTGTGTGAGTATGCTTTGATGTGTTTATGATTCAGAGAAGGAGAATGAGTTATTTCTCATTAGTTTGCATGTAAGAGTGTGCACCGCTTAATACGATGAAATTAACTTTTGACTACTTTCGGAAAGTTACTAATGATATAAATGCGAGGAAGTTTTCAGTGAATCACAAAGCCAAGCAATCATATAATTTCATACACGTTACACACACACACACACACATAGACACGCAGCAAGTATCAGTGTGTAAAGGATGCGACCTCTGTTGGTTGTGTCATCCTTGTGCCTCCATTGTTGGGTAGAAATTGGATTTTTTATATGTGTATTCGCAAAGGTGCACTTCAATGTGTGTGCATGTGACTGGGAGAAGGTTGCAGATTGTCTGCTGAAAGCCCAGAGGGCTCCCTTATGTAATTGAACTGAGCTGCTGCACTCAGATGAATCGCCAAGCCAATAAAACCCATTAGAATTGAATTGCATGAGAGAGCGTGGGGGAGAAGAAAAAAACGAGAGACAGCAAGAGAGCAAGCAGGTGACGTAGCAACGGAGAGATAAGAATTGTTAGTTTGCATGTATGTAACACACTTAATATGCGTGTGTGTGTGCAGAAAAGAGGAAGAATCGAGCGACTAATGGTTTTATAGAAAGATTCATGGAAAGTAGAGGGGGAATGATGAAAGGGTGGGTAAATTTGCTCGGGATACGAGGTGACCAGGGATTAGACTGTGTCTCCCTGACTGTTGTAATGAGCTGTCAGGATAATTGGAATGAAAAACACAGGCCTCAATTTAATGAAGTGAGACTTTCAAAAAAAAATACAGAATGAGAATGAAAGCGGAAAAGGTTGCGGGCAGAGTGGCAGAGGAAGCCAGACGGAGATAATTCAGAGTCAATTTTTGTTTGAAAAAAAAAAAAAAGTCTTCAGCTCTGTTCCCCCTCAACATATGACAACGAACCTATATCGATGTTTGAGTACATTTTGAGCCTTCAGTCAATCAGTGTTTGCCTTTATGGCCTCAGCAGAAGCCCTCTGACCAATATCCAGCATTCAGTGCATTGATTGACAGCTGGAGCCACCGGTGCTCTGGGCAAGGCCCTCGTAATCACAACGCTGAACATGAAAGAATAACAGGGCTCATCCAAAATGGTGGCGCAGTATCCTCAGGCACACTTCTGCGAGAAGGAGATACGAGGAGAAAACGTCATTATCGCGAGTGCCGCCACATCCATCCCTGGAAATAACATGGGCTGTGTGCCTGATTGGCAGTCATATAGTGTTAATGAGTAACAATATGATGTGGTGGTGGGGGTGGGGGGGTGGGGAGAAAGGGACCTATTGGCCAAGAGAGCGACAGCTGTATGGCATTCTTCTTAATTAAGTTGAAGAGAGGCAGTGAGGGAACGTAGTCACAGAGGAATGAAACCAGAGACGCAGCCGAATTAAGGAAAATGAGGGAAGGAAGGAAGAAGGGGTGCAAATGAGGAAAAGAGGGACAAATAAGGAAAAAAGGAAGTGAGGGACGTTGGGTGGAAGATAAGATAAAGTTGTAAATGGGGAGAAAACCCCTTTTTAGGTCATTTTCTGATAGTCAAGAGAAATTCATTAGCGTCCAGTTAATTAGCGTAGCCACCCCTGCCATTAATCATTAGGATTAAGTGACAACCACATGCACACATACATGTATCCACACACACACACACACATGCAACACACAGGAGAGCAGCGATAGACACACATACTTGCATAATTGTAGGATAATTTGTCTTTTTCTTCTTCTGGTCCTGTTTTCATTTCCTTCCTTTCTCACTTTACATCAAAGAAAAACTCTGCTCATCCATTTGTCCGTACGACAAAATACACTACGCATCACGTTCATTTCTTTACAGAGAGAAGAAGTCTTTGCTGGGCTTGGAGAAAGAGAAAAAAACAGAACGGGGGGAGGTATAGTGCTGACATAAGAGGAGTGCAAAAAGAGATTGATGATCTCAGGGCCAGAGGGAGAAAGGAAGAGAAGAGACAGAGGAATACTTACCAATAAATTACTCCTGAGCAAAAAGGCCAGTGTGTGTGTGTGTGTGCTTCTGTTTGTGTGTGTGTGTGTGCTGAGTTTTTCTGTTCTCTTTTAAGGGTTTGTTGCATGTGTGTATGCATGGCCAATTATGCACATGTGTGTAAGCGTGCATACACATATTGTATGTGTGTGTGTGTGTGTCCACAAGCCTGCATGTATTTAAACATACACATGTGTGTGTTTGTGTGTGTGTGCGCCCTGAGAATTAGGCTACACAGACTACCTGGCACGTTGCGGTTTTATAGAGATTGTTTGATGAAGTGGCATGCTACTCACTCTTAAAGTGCTGATGCACACACACACACACATTCACACAGACACGCTCACATTCACACCCACTCCTCCATCTCCCTTTTAGCCCGTGTCAGCCATTATTTTTGTCTTTAACAGCAATATGAACCTGTCTTTTTCTACCTTTCCACCTACCATTGTGTCTCAGCCATTGATTCGGAGAACGTGTCGAGATCCAAGCCATTGTTCGGCATTGAATGAGACAGTCCCTGCATGGCACAGTTCCATTGGGAATGCATCTGTCACAGACAATGTCTCTGTCTCCCCTGCAATTGTACCATAGAAAATGTGTCAGTGATAGAGAATCCGTTCCTATATATTCCAGTTGCCCCGTAGATGAATGTCAATCTGCCAGGTGTTATTCTCTTCAGGCCCAATTTTTAAAAGCATGTCTCTTCCATTGTAAATCTCTTCCTTAAACCCCTTCAGTGGCATAGAGGCCTGACGAGGGATGTCATTGTCCCGTTTAGGGAAATAATTGTTAACGTCTGTCTCTGGTATCAAAATGGAATCAGCTTCAGTTGTTGAGCAGCATGTTTGAAATAAGTCTGTCCTCCAGTTTTTGTGTTAAACATCTTTTCCTCCTTTTGCAAAACTCTTTGGAAGTGATGAGGCTGCTCTTCCTCAGCAGGATGCTGTGGAAGAGCAGCCAATAAGCTCAATTAATATTCAACAATAATAAAGCATGTGTTGTGTTTTATAGGCAGTAGTAACCCTCCTATAAAAACCCTTCAGCGTCTTGGTTGAAATGTCACTGCATGTTGTAGATAATAGCATTTGTGTATATGTGTGTGTGTTTCCCATTCCCTGTCTGTCTGTAGATAATGTGTTGGTCACTCCCACTCCCACCACCCAACCAATCACCCTCCATCCTGTCACCCCAACCCTCCTAACACCCAGCTTCGCCCCAGACCATGAAGGTAACACACACACCCACACTCACACACACACACACACACACACACAGCTTATTATACAGCCTCTGCTGTTCTTCAGCTCTCTGCCCGTCCTTTGGTGTCTTTCACTCCCCTGCTCATTTGATGACTCTCAGGTGGCTCACACCAACACATAGACACACACATGCACACGTATATATACACACACACCCTTTTTCTGCTGCAACCTTCCTTTGCCCTGCATCTACATCGCCGTACGTTCACGCTGACGTTTCGATGCTCAACCACCCACTCTGCCTCTGTCTTATCACAGGCTGTTTGATGCTCCCCACACACACACACACATTGCCCAGTCAGCAATTGTGTGTGTGTGTATGTGTGGTTGTGTGTGTGTGTGTGTTTTTGTGTTCATGCTGGTGAGTGGGTCTCTGGGTGTTCGGTGGGTACTGTTGATGAATCTGCATTAAGAGTTTAGATGGTACTGGCAACACAGCCAGCCTTTAGCTGACTGACGCTGGCCTCCGGAGGGGGCAGAGGAGATGCTACACAGACATTTTTTATCTGCATGCACACACACATTCATGAAAAACCACAGAGAGAGAGAGAGAGAGAGAGAGTGAGAGAAAGAAAGAGAGAAAGATCAGGGATCCAGGTGGTTGTCTAATCCTATTCTCCCAGATGAATGCTGCACAGCAGGAGAAAGAAAGGCTGCTTGGCACCACTCTGTTACCCTGAGTGTGTGTGTGTGTGAATATATGTGTGTAAAACTTCATTCTTTCATTACATTCCCTCTCTTTTCAGAATCTGTTTATCTCACAAGTACTCTCACACAACCACATACTCGCTGGTATCTCTTCTTCTCCTTTCTCTCCATCCTTTCACCTGCTCTCTATCTCCTCTCCTCTGGTGCTTAATGGGAGAAAGATAAAAATGAAGGTAACAAGAGCGTCCTTCTTGTTCTCTCTTTTGCTGCTGCAGCCGTCTGTGGCAGGTAAGCGTTGTTCACCTGCTGGGCATTTGTGAGGACGCCATGAAGAGTCAAAGGAAAGATGCGGCCTGAACAGTTTTGGGAGCGTTTAGTCGATGTTGTTGATGTATCATCTGAGGGGCTCCTCGGAGCAAAAACTCACTTTTTTAATACTGTCAGTCATTTCCTGTGGAGCTTGGGCTGCGGTGGATTAGGAACAGGGTGGTGTGAGGTAAAGGTACAGCGCTTGACTTCTCGCTTTTTTTTTCATCCCCTGTGAAATATTGCTCGCACGATCCTATCGCAGTAAATCCCACGTGTCCGATGTGCCTGCGGGTGCAACCATATTAATTTTATCATGCAGACACACCAGTATGTAAGGAATGAGATGCACTTTGTGTCAGTGCTAAATGAGGAACTCGTCCAACAAAAACATGCAAATAAATGCACCTATTCTTCAGCTGTCAATCTCTGCTCCTTTTCCCTCTCCACGTCCTCCATCACTCCCTCCTTCTTTCCTGATCTTTATGTGTTAGCACTATATTAATGATTCATGTTTTAATTCCGCTCTGTCAAGGTCCAAGCGCTGCATCAATAACTCCGTGTCCTTGCCTCCTATTGGCCTTACACTTCACCTCCTCTGCCTCATCAAAAAAAGATTTCCTTATCGTCAGCAACTCAGGCGCCGTCTCAGTACTTACATCCAGACTCAAAGAGTTGTTTTGTGCAGCACAAATTAACTTAATTTTTACCATATCAGTCATTTCTTTTTTTTCCCCCTACATTCCTGAACTCTATACCGTCAGCAAGTATTCACTGGTGAATTTATACACACATGCTCGATCTAAAGTTTGCTTTATGATCCATTGTAGGGCTGCAACTAACTAGAGTTTGTGTTGATTATATTTTTAACTAACTGATTATTGTTCAGTCCGCAAAGTGTTAAAAAAAAATCAACTTTAGGATTTACAAGAGCTTCCATTTGAAGTGTTCAGATTGGTTGTTTTTGTCTGACCAACAGTCTAATTGCACAAGTTATATAAAACCAAAGAAAAAAAGAAATAAACCATCTGAGATGCTGGAACCATGCTGGATAAATGACTGAAACAAATAAACCTCTGCCAGGGGATTAATTGTTCAAGTTATTATAACTTATTATTTCAACACCAACCCTCACTTTCTTTCATTATTCCTGTTCTTGTTGAAGTATTTGTCTTTACTTTAAAGCAGTGTAAAGTTGGTAAACAGGGAGGTTGACATGAATAATTCCTTTGCAATACTTTGATTTTTTTTTTTGCAAAATGTCTCAGAATTTAGCTTTCCCTGTTTTTTTTTTTGTATTTTTTTTTCATCTCTCTTCACTCATCTTGTGGTGAAGTGTTGGATTTCATTTCCAGGTCTGCACCAGTCAGGCTGTAAACACACTCTGAGTTTGCCCCATTCAAAATTCATTGTGGTCTTGACAGGTGCTTGGCTGAAGTGGGTTTTTTAGAGGCTGACATACTTATTTCTTTATTCACTCTCTTCATTTCTCCACCTTTTTCTCACCCGTTCTGACTGTCTGGCGTTCTGTGCAGTGGGGGGTGATGAAAGGTGATAATGGAAGTTGGGTGGAAGATATCGACTTCTCTTTTCCCCTGTCTCGCTCACTGTGCTCTCCCCCACGCTGGCGCTATAGCGTGCTTACTTTCTCTCCCTTTCATACCTTTTTTTTTTCCTACAACATCTCTCCTGCTTTCATTTTTGATCCATCTCTCTCTTTGTCTCTGTTTCTTTGCCTGCACTTTTCTCTCTCCGTTTTTCTCTCTGTATACCTCACACTCCGCCCCCTCACACATTTATCTCTTTTATTCTTCCTCAGATCCTGGTGCAGTGGTAGAGACCCACAGTGCAGTACCGTATGCAGTGATAGGTGGCGTTCTGGCTCTGCTGGTTTTTACCGTCATCTGCGTCCTCATTGTCACCATTTGGTGCTCAGTCCGACAGAAAGGTAACACACACGCACACACACTCACAAATGCAAACACCAAGTAACACAAAAGTTGTTTTTTTTTCACATGCAAGAGGACATTTTGGCAATCGGAGGGTTTTATCACATTTTCACAGACACGTTTTCTCATTTTTGCACTTTCTGGCATAAAATGCTGTGAAAAAAAAAATCATTGCGGGCGAGTTAACAGCCACATTCTTTGAAAATAATCTTTTAAACTGAGGTGTAAACTTGTCAGCGCAAAGCAGACAGCCTGTGATGCTTCTCTCCAGGCGGGCACTGTCCATGATGGACGACCTTGGCCGGGATAGCGGAATAGATAGGGTGGGGTGGGAAATGTAGGTGTGGTCGCCATGTTTTATGACTATATGTTAGTGTATCAAGGCTCATCTATTAAAAGCAGCCTCCCTGCGTTCCCTATCTTTTTAAGTGCCCCCTTGTTGGCAGCCTTTAACAGTGCACTGTGGCTGCCAAGAAATGATCCAAGAACTGTGCATCAGGCAGCGACTGGCCATTACTAACCCAGTGGCTGGACAAGCCGTCAGTCAACCGTTCACTATGGCTTGACCGCCAATCAGCACACAGACAGGACCATTACAACCAAACTATGTTGAGACAGGGCCATTAGGGCTTTGTCTTGGGCCCGCTGTGACTGTCAGCATGCCAGTCATCCTCTGCAGTGAGGAGAATGAGAGTGTCACTCACCCCCACAGCGAAGGGACACCCCAGCAGGAAGATGACTTGGGCGGTTCACGCTCTCTGTAACCCGTACTGCACCGAATCATTAATCATACAGACTTGAGGGGTGTTAAAATGTGTTTAATGGGTTGTCTGAGTGACGCAAAAGTGCCATTGTTCTCCTGCGCCTAACCTTCCCTCCACCCTTTTCTGCCAATCTCTCCTCCCCTCCCTGTCTGTTGTTCTCTATTATCTTCTCCACCTGCCCTTCCTCTTCTGCCTCTTCAACTCTCACATCCATCTCCCAACCTTTTAATTTCCTCCGGTAGGCTCTTACCGTACCCGAGAGCCTATTCTTGCTTGGTATTGACCTAACAATCAGTTAACTAATGAATTAATCAGTCACAGGTATGGTATTCAATAATATCAGAGCTGAGTGGTTTGATAATGCTGCATGGCGCTGCAATGATCATGACGCTTTGCCACCTAACCTTCCCCCTCCAATCTCCCTCTTGGTCTCTCTCTCTCTCTTTCTCTCTCTCTGTCTCTCTCTCTCTCTCTCTCTGTCTCTCTCACCTGCAGGTTCCTATCTTACCCATGAGGCCAGTGGGTTGGATGAACATGGCGAGGTGCAGGAGGCCTTCCTCAATGGGAACGACGCCAGCCAGGGCAAGAAGGAGTACCTACTGTAGCCCTTCTCCTTTCCTATCCCCTTCTCTTCTGACCTCATCCCACAGTCTCCTCCTCTCCCTGTCCCCCACCTTATATA
>JAPZDY010000025.1:8003807-8030688 GCA_029783645.1 Ctenochaetus hawaiiensis
TCTCATCCTCACCCTGTCCCCCACCTTATATACAGTATACACACACACACACAAACACACACACACACACACTTCTATACAATGGGCCATAACAGGCAGCCTTCTGAAAACGACTGTATACACGTACTGCACACAGTTAATCCATCCCACTCCATTCCGCGCCATATACTGCACACACCTGACACACACCTGACACACACAAACACACACAAACACACACCCAGGGACAGACAAAGAAAAAGAGAGCCTATAGACCTACCAGCCATTAACGACTGTGCCATATATATAAGTCAGAGAAACTGGGGAAAATGGAGAGAGCGGGAAAGAATGAGGTGAATGTAGACAAAAAAAACCCCCGAAATGATGCCATAATTATTTTGATCGAGAGGGAAGCGCGTAGCACAAAGAAAACAGGCACTCTGCCCGTGCAGCCGCCAGAGTGGAAGGGGAATTAGAGGCAGATGATTGCTATAATTCCATGCCTCGAGAAAACCATCCATTTCACAATTCTCAATCTTTAACTGGATGAGACGGTGGGAGCAGTGTGTGTGTTTATGTGAGATGGGGGGGAGGGGAGGTGGGGCTGAAGAGGCAGGTTGGGCTAGTTTGACCAGGAGCTATTGAGCGCTAGGTGCTGGAAAAATTGAAATTTTTTATTTAAAATTGCCAAAGCATCTTCCATCCCGAGCGCATCTCACATATAATTCCTTAACAACACTGGAGTGTGTACGCTTAGAGTCCCGGGAAGTGTACACACTTTTGCGAGCAAGCTAACTGTCCTGTTTTGATATCTCTGTCGGGTGAAAACACCGATAATTTGTGCGAAAAAAAAAAAAAAAATCTTTTCATACTATTTTGCTCCTCTCGCTTCAACAGTGAGAAAAAAGATGGTTCTCCTTTCTTTTCATGTACTCTCGAACTCCTCATTCCTCCTCGCTCACCTGTTACCATGTTCTCCCCTCTCCCCTATATCTCTCTTTCTCTCTGTCTGTACCCCCCCTTCTATCGCTCCTCCTTTGTTGGCTCCTTATAATGAAAGGATTAGTGTTGGGCTGCGTTCCCGACAAAGAAGAAATGAATATGACTTGCTAAGGCATTAAAGAAAAGCTTAATTATTTTAGAATGTCATTAAGAGGATAAAAAGGTTTAAAAGTCTTAATAAGAAGGGCAAGAGGAGTGATAGCAAAAGGAGTGAATGAGAAAATAAGAAGGATGGATTTTTTTTTTTTTCTGAATGCTACCACATATGCAGATACATGCACACATTCATACGTACAGTAAACATGTTGACAGAACCAGTATACATATCTCTAATTTCCTTATTTGTATTAAAAAAAAAAGAGGAACAGCAACATAAATTAAAGGAAACTTTTAAGAAATAAGAAGTTTACTATTGAAACGCATTATGAAGCATCTATACTAACACAGAATATTAGCCTATAGAGGCGCGAAGCCGAACAAACTACTGTCCAGTGATCTTTAAAGAAAATAAAGAAAAGACTATAAAAAAATCATTTGTCTTTATGAGAAACCAGAGGTCTTATTGATTTTTTATTAATTATATTATTTGAACAATTATGATTGTTGTTAATGTTATTATTATTGCCGTTGTTATTATTATAATTGTAAATGTTAAAGAAATGTACACTTCTCATGGTTTGTTTTTGGTTCTACTGTAGAGAAATTGCTGTCTTTTTTCACTCTTACCTTTCCTCTCTTTCCCAGTCTTTCTCTCTCTCTCTCTCTTCGTCTCCTGTGCCTAGTCGTCTCTTCTCCTGTCTTTCACTCTTGTTTATTTTAGAGTCCATGTGTCATTGTTGATATATAGCTAACTATTTCTTTATAGGGGAAAGATACAAAGCACGACAAAATAAAAAAGAATCCAAAAATAACCTTTGGGATTCGACTGGTTTTTGGATGTGTTTACTGTGTAATTAGCAGGTCCTGTTTTTGAAATACTGTGAAAACAGAACAGGAGACAGAGCATATGATTAGATCAATGGGGAATCACGGCGTTATAGGTGGGAAAATAAAGATGAAGGCGATGGAGATGTTATAACTGGCAGCTCATTCAGGGTAAACAGAATAAACAAAACAGTCGGTTCTGTGGCGCCGCTAATGAATCATAAGGAGAGATAGCAGGGAAGAAAAGGTGACAGGAGGATTGAGTCAGATGCACACAGAAAAATATGACTCTGCCATTAACTTCTACGCAATCAATACCCGATTCTGTCGAGAAGCACTCAACATGTCCATCTGTGCACGGGGCTGGATTTGAAAGCCGCCGGAGGTCGCTGGGTGATAGATCGATGTGTTTCTCTCCCATTGATGGCAAGGCTCCATGGTCGCCTGTCATAAAGACAGATTGTCAAACGGCAATCAAAGTAATGGACTTGCCAGGCCATACCAGCATGAGTTGACGCTCCGGCCAACAAACAATTCACACACACACAGATACACAAGTCGAAGTCAGACATATCTTCAGTTTATGATGAAGCAAAGATAGCACCGGTAGCTCCTGCTATCCGACCCGCTGTGGTCGATGAGTAATAAAACGGCAAGTATTGTCCCTTTATATGCCTTCAAAATAAGGGGTGTCCTTCAGACAAAGGTTTTTATGTGTTGTTTTCCTGTGGTTCACAGCATTCAGTCTGTTTTTGTTGGTTGTTTGACACTGTTATTTTTGGCCCTTCTCACAGGAGGAAAAAGTCAAAACTAACCTTTCTAGTTCAAGTTAACTGTTTTGTGTATTTCCCACAAAGCAAGATTTTAAAACCTTTTAAATTCAAAGGAAATATTCTAAAGTAGTTACTGATAATTAAAATAAGGTCAAATTACTTTAAAATGTAGTCAGTCAGGCCTAATAAATCCAAATTAAAGGTAATATTTGTAATAAGACACATAACCTATTTGACTGCGAAAAGTCTAATCATTATGTTCAAATCTAACATTGAAAAATCCCCCCATAACATTAAAATAAAGCTACTATCACAAAATTTTCACTTTCGCAAATACTGTTTTGTATCATACTACTGTTGCAGACTGAAATGAGTTGATGAGCTAAAGCCTCACATTTGTCTGTGACATTAGCAAGCTAACATTAGCTAGTTGACATGAATTATATTTGACTAATTGAGAAGATATGCCCACCTCCTTCTCCTCATTTTCTGCTCTGGACATGGACCATCTTGTAGTTCACATTTTGAAGTGGAAGTGGTGACAACATCACCAAGAATGAAAGGGTGTTTTGAAGTTTCTGCGGCTGTTTAAATCTTCCATCTTGTTTCATGGCATATCTTCTCTCTCTTGCCAGATCCACTACAAAACTGAAGTCTTGTCTGAGATACACCTGAATTTCAGATGCACTTTTCATGAGTAAACAGAGCATTGGTCATCAGGGAAAAAAGTTTTGTGATTTTAACATTTTTTTATAATAAGAAATGTATTTTAAAAATGTGATCATGTAATACTTGGCTATGTAACTTCAATCAAATAACATATTTTTCACATGTAAACAGTTACCACCAACCTGCTCACCCTGATGCTTCCTGGGAAACTGGCCATTATCTGACCATAACAATGACACAATTCAGCTGCTGGACCTGATGACAATCAGACAACTACTGTGATCATAGAGGGTGATTATCAAATCAATAGACATTAGCAAAAATGAGAACAGGACAAGCCAGAAAACAGTCGATATTATTCCTGCTCGAGTTTATGACATGCAGTGAATGCAATCTGGCCACTAATGACAGCAAGAAGTCTATGAACGACTCACGCAGCTTGTCCCTGATACGAGTTTCACCGATTAACGTCCTGAAACTGGTTCAGATCAGAGATTTTTCCGTTTATGGCCCATTTATGACAGTCATATTTCATTTCTACGAGTCCCACTGGGTGCCACAGTCGATCTTAGCACAAACTCTTTGTATTTCCGGTGGCTACATGGTGGATTAAACACAGTTTTATCCATCTGTAAAGCCAACCATAATGACCCGAGAATGGTGAAGGCAGCTTATGTTCACTGGTCTTGGCAGTGTGACCCTAGCGAGGCAAGGAGGAGTGTACACAGTGGCAGCATGAGGCATTGATTGAGGTGCCTGAGTGTGGTGAGGCCGAGCATAATCAGAGAGCAGAGAGGCAGAGAGAGGAACTGAATAGGCAGCGGCGCCAGGGAAGCTGGGGAAATTTTTTTCCTCTACCAGATTTCTCTATCAATAATGTGTTCCAGTCAGGGATTTTATTTTTTTTTGTAGTGATGGCAGACACACTGCGTACTTTTTGAGCACAGATAGAGGAAATGGAAAGCAGAGAAAGACATAACGAGGAAGAAAATAAATGCAAAAATTGACACAAGATCTACAGAAATAGCTGGCGAATGAGGGCAGAAAGAGCAGACAACGAACTTACAGCCAGGGAGGAAGTGAAAAAAAAAGGGAAAGAGATAGTGTGTTGAATGCCATGCCTATGTTCCATGCAGATCAAGATGGATTTCTCCATCAGTGATTCCTTACACCAACACGGTTCAAGACGAACAATCCAATTACAGTGAGCAAGGCCCTTTTTATTGCAAGGGACCGTCACATTGTATTTTTACAAGTTTAATCAAAACAGCCATGAAGACTGTCGCATAACCAGGTTAATGATGTTTTCCTACAATACTGCATCCTCTCTGGACTACTATGTTATTACTGAATGTTTAATTAAACGCTGTCGCTCATATATCTACATTACTGGTGGTTGGCTTAGCAGAGACTTAGAACAGGCTTATAATAAGACCCATAGGAAGAGAAAAAAAAAAAAAAAAACAGACATCTGTGATCAGGATCATCTTGAGACTTAATTTTCTCACTGACATTTGGTGTGGGACCTGATAATTAACTGCCCTTTTCATTTGCAGGTTACTCATAATGTCTGTGCACAAAGTTGCAGATTAATTAAGGAGCCAATGACAAACAGGAGTATGTGATATTTATTTTTCTTTAGGCCAGAAAAAACAATTGTTTTCAACGCAAGTTTTTCCTCGTGTACAAAACACAACAGGAACATTTGTATTATTTAAAATGATTAAACCTCCTGGCAATGATTCAAATGTTTAAGCCGAAGACATCATGTCTTACACTTTGTCAAGAATTCACACCTCTGGGCACACTTTGGCTTTCAGGGAGTGTTTGGCTGAAGACCACTGAGCCGCCTGCACTGCCCCACACAGAGCTATGCAGACAGATTTTCCTCCTGATGGGGTCACTGCAGCTGGAAAAGGGGAAACAGAAAGAGGAAATGATGCCCGTTCTCCCTCCACTTGTTTCTTAGGAGGAGTGAACAGGATTGGAGGAACTAGGCTGTACAGCTCGATAAGGACCACGGCCACCGGGTGAGACCATCTAGGAATTTTTGTTTGGGGGGTGAAAATGCCAAGAGCATGGATGATGTGGAGCGGCAGGCACAGCACAACTAAAAGGAGGAGGGACAGAGTCAGGGAACGGACGTGGCTTGAGTCATGTTTCGGGGAGTCTATTTGGCCAAAAGGAGTCTTCTTAGGCCTGATGCATATCAGGTCAAGGTAAATAGCCAGTAGGCAAAGCAGGGGGAGCACGAACACCATCACAGCATAGACATAAACTAGGTACTGGGGGCTAAGGATGGTGTCATGTGCACACACCACCCAGTGACTGCTGTGAATCTGAGCATAGGTGTAGTTGCCCGTGTCTTCCACATAAAACTTTGACAAAAAGCCTCCATATGGAAGGTTACTTCCAATGACTTCACGTTCTTGGTAATACTTAGGGGGCGGGGAAGTGGTGAGTTGTGGTAAAGAGGTCGTCCAGTTGCCATGAAGTCCAAGACCAGCTGTGTCCACACCAGCTCCGTTACTTCTCCAGAAATCAAGGTCATCTGAGCCGATGAACTGGCCGAAGGAGGACAGAACAGAGCCCACCCAGCACAGCAGAACCGCACACAGGGCTCGTTGACAGGTTATCACTGAGTGGTACCTGGTAATCACAAACATGTGGATGTCAACATATTTAAACAGCAACTAAACTAAAACTGTAATCAAATGTCCTAAACTGCATTTAGTGTAAGAAATTAACACAAGTTGTCATAAGGGTTGTATAGTCCAACACTGTCATAAAATGGCTCACCTTACCTAAGGAGTGTTTTCATCTAAAAATTAATTTCTGAATTTTGAATGAGATCCACTCTACTCTGTGTCGACATTTTTTCTGGGTGTGAGAAAGTTGCTTTTGAAAGTAGCTCTGAATGAAGTGTACTACAGTAAAATCCATCTTGCAGATTAAAGATGGTGCAGATGGTGATGGTGACACACTTCTAGCTTCCCTCTTCCCTGAAGCCTTGGCACATGGCCTTAATTTCTTTGAATATTCATAGCCCTTTTCAAGTGTATATGAAACTAAACTTGAGTCATGAATCGGCACACTTGCACCAAATGGTTAACTGACTGATGCAAAAACAACTGAAGACTGTTAAAAAAAAAGACATAATGCAGACTCTCTTCCTCTGAAAGGCTGGATTCATAGGTCAATGTCGATCAAAAATCTAAGAGCCCCAGAACTTATTGATGTCTACTCATCCTGTCTCTCGGCAGTGTAAGCAGTGCATGATAAAAACAGCCTCATAAACTCTGCACAGTCTGTTTTGATAGTACCACATCTTGACATGCTCGCCACTTTTTTCACTTATATTGATTTTCCAGCTTTACTGCTAAAAGCATGCTCGAGAGGGTTTGGTGACTCTTGCCACCCACATATTCGTGTTCTACCACACAGAGAAGACTTTAAAGCATTGTGTATTTGATTTACAGTATGTGAGACTTTATTATATTTCAGAGAAAATTGTCTTGCATAGGTTTTATAATTGGTATTTATTTGTACCATTTTAATATCTGTTTGTATAATTACTCTTCTACTGATTAAACCCTTCTCTAGACTCACCTGTCTGCCAAGTGAAGCTGCAGGTGGGTGTCCAGTGTAAGCAGTATTAGTAGGAACATGGTGAACTGCCTCAGCAGGATGGGGAAACACACCAACGTTATGCAGGTGTACAGACATTGGGGGGTTCGCAAGTTGAGTACCACAGTCACAGGGACTCCGACTGCACCCCCCGCAGCCCCAACCCAAGCAAGACAGAGTCGCAGACTGCGTGAGACGCTCCCTGGTTGGATCCGAGCACTCTGGGTTCTCCCCTGGGCGTCTGCCACAGTATTGTTTCCACTAACAGCCATGCACAACCTCACACTCACCGCAATTACAGATACAGATACAATGCATTGACACAGAGAATATAACCACATAAATTCCATGTCTGGAGAGATAAAAACAAAAAAGAGAAACAGAATAATAAAAAATATGTTTGAATGCGGTTTAAAAATCATTGTTGATGATGTGAAAGAGCAGAAATGACAGAAAAATGTATTGATGTTTATGCAAATAGAGCCTTATTCACTCCCACTCCAGTTTCAACTCAGAGTCTCCAAAGGTTCTCTTTGGCAAGAGACTGCCCCTGCAGCGTTTACTTGCATCGTCAAAGGGAATGGTCATTGGACATAGAACACAAAGAAGGAAAAATAACAGAGGGAATACAAATAAGAACCGAGTGACAAAGCGTAGAGGAATTGTTGGGGTTAAGCATGGGGGTATAGGTCAGAATAATAAAAACAGTCAGTAAGAGAGAGAGAAAGTACAAATGTGAAAGGCTAGAATGTGATGCAAGTTTGTGCCAGGGGCAGAGAGACAGGCAGCGAGAGAGTAGATATTTTGATAGGTATTGGAGAGCTGTAAACGTGCCTGGAGAGTGAAAAGGTCAGGCCAGACCAAACTTGACAGAACTTCTCCACTGAGGATGTGAGCAACATGCAAACATAGAGCAACAAGCACCAAGCCGGGTGGCAACATACTGTTAACACTCTCTTTCCTCGTCTCTTTCCCAGTCTTTGTTTTGCCTCTCTAGTCCTGCAGCCCACCATGCATCATTTGCACACTCGCAATAAAAAATAAATAGGCATAGACATTTATGCGTAAATACATGAGCACTGACACTCCATCACATAAGCGCACACCAACCCAGATGAGTAATTTCAAGCAAATGCATTCAAAAATGATTGACAGCTAATTTCAGTGTATTTTCAGACAATAGCGTTGCATAAAGCGAGATGGACGAATATTGAAAAAGCAGATTTAAGGCAGCAATATGACACCTGTCCATTCCGCGTAATTAGTTTGACCTTTTCAGAACATTTGGTGTTAGGCGTCACTTTTCCATAATAATCATGACTGGCTTAAATAACCTCTCTATACCGCTTCATAATCACTTTACACAGTTGTCTCCTGTCTGACCACTTGAGGAGCCTCAGCAAAATTGATTTACTGAAGTAATTAATGGACTTTAATCCACCTTGTGTGAGTTTTCAATTCAAATTGGCGGCCGGTCACTCCCACTGTAATTAATTGCCTTAATTAATCAATTAAGCCCTTTGAAACAACATTCAAGCTATAAGGCCAAACCTCTCAAGATGGTCAGCGATTTTAAGAGGTTTTGAGTAGTCAGTGGTGGGTGTTGATGTAATGTCAAATAAGTAAATCGGGATGAAAAGGTACAGTTACCTGTTGTGAAGCTCTGCGATGACACAGATATAAAGCTCTATATATAATCTATCCTCTGTATGACTTTCCTGCCTTTTTACTTCCCTCCAGGATCTCTATCTCTGCCTCTCACCTCTCACTCTAAACTGTCTGCCTCCACTGACGGAGTTAGACCTAATTCATAAACCTCTGCTTATCCACCTGCCTTCTATCTCTCTTCTGTCTCAGCAAACATATCAATTGTGTCAATGTTGGAGCATGGCTGCCCTTTCCATCTAAGATGTGCAAAGGGCAACACCACCTCACTCAGCCAAGGATATGTGTAAATAAGGTACACACACATATGCACATACTGTATATGAGCACTGACATTCACTTAAATAAGGTTAAAATATTGCCCTTGTCGCAAAAACATTCCCATTTAGCTTTTCTATGATTCATTCAATTTCCTCTTAATCTGAAAAATAAAAAGGAAAATATTAAGTAGCTCTTAACTCTGAAGTCTATGTGCTTTTTGATAGGGGGCGTGTGATCGAGGTAATAAAAATGAGAGGAGATGTCACAGACATTTTACACAGCCTTATCTAAAGGCATTGTTCCATGAAATTAAATAAGCAGACAGTAGTATAAACTACATTGCTAGTATAACTACACAGAGGTAATACATGTCCCGTACCTTTAGGCTTATGCTTTACATTACCCATGATCTTGGACAGTTCATGAAATAATGCATAATATTCCTCAGTAAATGGAGAAATTGCACACTGTCTCTATTGACAAGAAAGAGATGGAGCCTGGAGCTCTTCCATGGAAATTTGGTTGAAAACTGAGTTATGTGTGCTCAAAATGTTTACTTTAGTTTTTACATACAAATGACCTTTACTGAACTGTAGGGCTGACAGTCATGGCCCGGAAAATCTGCCTATTTCCAAAAAACCACCCAAGCATATCAATGTTTATACAAATCATTCTCCTGCTGTCTGCCAAAAGGGCAGAGCTCCAGGCAGAGGCACACTGAGCTCAATCGAAGAGGCTCGATCTCATGAAAATGTACCCACAATCAAAACAAGGGATTATCAAAGTAATTTTAGCATACAGTTTCTAAATAAAGCAACAGTATGTTTGTTGATGAACCATAAAGACTAGGGACCCCAGGGGTACTATAATAATTTATAGGCTTTAGGTATGAACTCAATAATAAAACATTATTAAAATAAATATATGCATTCTATGTGTCTTCCAGGAATCTTTGTGGCACTTGGACTAATTAATCGATTCGGCAGTAATCCGGACACTACAAAGACTTTCTACAATTTTGGTCATCTAAAAGCTTTCATCTCGTGAAAATTGTAACGTTGTCAGCGGTGAGAGGAATCGGTGGAAAAAACAACTCTATGGTCTCGCGTAATGTAACGAGATCTGCCCGTTTTAACATGAGTTGGAAACCCCGTTCCACCCTCTTCCCTTTGCTGTCCACAAGCAAGGTAAAGCGCTATTTTCTGTCGTAGGTTGTTCTAACATTTAATTCCATGAAATATTTAGAATTTATATTCGAAACGTTGCCTGCTACGAAACAAAGTAAAGATTTATGATGTGGTTGAGCCTCGCGTGGTGTAGTTATTCGTCTTTGTTTGTTTTTTAATGTTTTTACTTGAGTGTTGCGCTCAGTATAGTTCTATTAGTAATGGCTGCCCCCATGCTTCCTCGTTGAGGCCTGCTAGTTAGCTAACTGTCTCGACTTAGATTTTTATTTGTTGATCTAGAATATAGGAATGTGTGCATTGCTTGATAAGTAAATCGATTTTCGTACTTTATCCGTTTATAAATGTTAAGAGTAAATGAACGAAGGGGGCTTGATGGACGATTTTGGTAACGTTAGGTTTCCTAGCTTAGCGCTGAACTCTACCGCTGCAACTTAAGCTAATGCCGGTGGAGAGGGTGTCACTGATCCTCACACATGTATCGTATAAATTATTTGTAATCGCTGCAAATTTGTTGAATTGAAACTGCTTCTCCAACAATCTCAAAACGCGTTAAGATGAATGGCTTGGGGATGCTCGCATTATAGGCAAATAACGGTAGCGTAATTCATCGCTCGTGTCACCTACCACATCCAAGAGTTATCACACGGCAATCAGCTTCGCTCGGAACGATGTAACTAAGGAGTATTAATGAATTATCATTCTATTCACTCTGTGTTTCATTAATTTTTAACTTAAAGTTACGGTGTTTTCCGTATTATATGTAGATGCCGGGTGTCACAGTGAAAGACGTCAACCAGCAGGAGTTTGTCCGTGCCCTGGCTGCCTTCCTGAAGAAGTGAGTGTTAACATCTTAATTGTAGGTTTTAATTGATTTTTTTAATCCATTAAGATTCTAGTAATATATGTAACTTGAGTGAAAGCAGGCCTGTCTTTTATTTTTTTTTTTTAATGCACACGGAGCAGGTCACAATATTTGAATCAGTTCATGTGCTAGTGGGTTTATTTCTGATCTTTGGATTGGTTATAAAGTTACTTTTGATAAAAGTTAACGCATGAAATTATTCCATCCAAGCTCATTAATTATATTGTACCTTTTTTATTTAGTTGTAATTGGCATGGTTAACAGAAACTTTTTATTGACTTACTTCATGCTGACACTTCTGTCTCCAGGTCAGGAAAGCTAAAGGTGCCTGACTGGGTAGACCTTGTCAAGCTGGGCAAGCACAAGGAGCTGGCCCCCAGTGATGAGAACTGGTTCTACATCAGAGCTGGTAAGTCCAAACATTAATGTCCATTTAGAGCTTCTACTGATCATAGTGTCTCTATGATACTAGCAGGAAAATTGAATGAAAAGGTATCCCTTTATAAGTGATTCATTGAAGCTTTGAAGAGTTTAAATGCAGCATGGGCTAACTTGGCTGTATAAATACCAGCTTTAAACCTACATTGATTTGATGCTCAATTGATTTTGCCTTTAAGGGGCTTAGAACGTTTTTTGCCATCTCAAGAATGATTGACAGTATTTATAAGGACATACCTTGGTTCAACAGTTCACTTAAATACTTCTTTGCTTGCGATATCTATTCATGCAAGTAATTTGATCTTCGACTGACCCTTTTTGTTTTTTTAATGTAGATATTTGTCATTGAGACTTGACACCTGATGACTACTGCTGAGAGTACTACAGCAAATAAAATGTGGAAGATGGGGCAATTTTTCTTTGGTCTAATCATAATTACCACAGCATAGCGTGGAAATAAGAATGGTTTAACTTATTGCCAAGTGAAGGGATAACAGCAGTTGACTTTTGATCTTGACCTTCATCAAAGCAGAAACCTTGTTTTCCCTTCAGTTCATTATCTTTATTGCTTACATGCCAAACTTTTCTGCTCTTAACACTTTAATTTTACCAACCTTGGAGGGAAGGGATTCCTCTAAATTAGTCTTGGTTGCTGTGTAAAAACACCCTTATCTATTGTGCTCCCGCAGCATCAACAGTTCGCCACCTGTATCTCCGTGGAGGTGCTGGTGTTGGTTCCATGACCAAAATCTATGGAAGTCGCCAGAGGAACGGTGTGTGCCCTGCTCACTACAGTGTAGGATCCAAGAACGTGGCTCGTAAGGTGCTTCAGGCCCTTGAGCTCCTCAAAATGATTGAGAAGGATCCCAATGGGTATGTGTCTATTAAATGCAGTCACTGGATAAGATGTAATATTTAAAGCTAGAATTATTTTTATTGCTTTGTTGATGGTTTTCAGTGAAAGTACCAATTAAAAATTTGGGAAACTCACAGCTGAAATTAATCTACCTCTTGTTTTCATACATATACTATGCGTACTATTTACACTTGCATGCATTACTTGGCATGATGCAGTGTTTTTTGTGGTGACCCATTCTTGCACATGCACATAGTTCTTTAAATTAAAGTGAATTGTGCTTTGCAAGGAGGCTATAAATAACTAATTGTTACTGTAATAAGAGGTGTAATTGACTTAAGTTAGAGTGCGTAGAAAAATCAAATTTTGAATTTCCTTTGTTTCAGGGTTAGAATGACTGATTACTGTCAATGTGTGGGAAGGAGAAGTGATGTGTTAAATGTATTGATAATTGTCAAAACTGACTAAAACTGGTCAATTTAGCATTGAGAAATAGCCATTGAAGTCCTAAGCATTCAGGCTAATGATTTTTGACCAAGTTGTGTAGGGGTATGCATTCTATCATGTCCTCTGTTTCCTTCTTTAATTATTGCTGTTCTCAATTTCTCACAGTGGTCGCAGACTTACCTCCCAGGGAACCAGAGACCTGGATAGAATTGCTGGCCAGGTGAGAAAGTTAGCTGTCTTCTCTTAAGCTGCTGACATAACTCAGAAGTAACTTTACTATTTTAGGTGACCCATGTGTAGGATGCATCTCTCCTGAAGAGGTGGTTAGCTCATGCAGTGTCCTGATCAAAGTACATATAACTTAGTAATGAATACCTTTGTCCTTAAAGTACCTTAAACAATGGATGTTTCATTTGCCATTATGATTATATATTTGTTAATTAAAACACACAACCTTGCCGCCATGGCAAACTTAGAGCTATATGCTAGGGACAATCGCTAATAAAAACTAATTGGACAGCTACAAGTTTAAATGGAATTTTTATAAGTCAGTTCCTGACCCACCGACTTAACCAGGCAAGTTAAAAAAATTAACATTGTTAGCCATGGTTAGGGTATGTACTCATAGCATGTGGTTTTATTTATTTCTAAGCCTGACAAAATGAAATAGTTGACAGAAAAAATGGAGAAGGGCACAAATGCCTACCCTAACCAACATTTTAACTCTGCAAGATGTTAGTTATGCAAGAACAACTTCCAGATTGAATATATGTTAAATTGAAAAAATCAATTTGCTGATGAGCCACAGCCACAACACAAAACCACTAACAAGTAAAGTGGATAACACTGTTTCATTACAATGTGATGTTCTGCTTGGAAACCAAGGGTCCTGACATTCATGAGTTTGCCGCTTGACATACTCCTCTGCAAACCAGATACTTGTTGGAACTTGTTCATGTACATCCCACGGATGCTTTTAGGATTTGTAGGTTGAAGCATCGAGCTCTTTGTCAGGTTTCTCCATACATTCCTGAGCAGTTTTTGTTGTAATGCCAGGCATATCGTACTGCTATGGGATGTACTTGGTCTTTGTGTTTTGGGCAGGTGGGTGTGTTGGTCAAATGGCATCAATATAAATGCCAAGACCCAAGGATTTCTAGCAGAACATGGTTTGTAATGAGATAATGTTATTCACTAAACTTGTCAGTAGTTTTAATGTGGTGGGGATCAGTGTGTGAATTTTGACTAGTGATATCTGCACTGATACAGCATGCTATACACTACCTGTACTTTGCCTCTAAAACTTTCAAAATAGGAACAAATGTACAGCAACACATTGTGTTTATTTTTCTCTGGGCTTGTCAGTGAAATTTTGACAAAAATCTGCTGGTGGGGTCCCATTTCTACTTACTGTCATTTGGGGTTTCTTAGAATGAAAAGGTTGGGGAACCCCCTGGTGTACGATACACTCTGGCATCTTATGTGACGTTCAGGCGCACTTAAGTTGATGCCTTAAGTGTGTGTGATCACAGAAGTATCATCCCCTTGCTTTGATGTGACACCTTGTCTGTTGCGGAGTACACGGTCCCAGTGTCACTTCAGCATGAAAGGCTTTTTAAAGCACTTGTCCTTGGGCAAATTTTCTTCTGCCAGCCAAGTGTGTTATGTTCAGTGTGACACACTTCTGGAATTGTTTGTTTGCTTTCAGTAAAAAAAAAACAAATCACAGTTGGGCCTTGTCAAAAATCAGAGAGGCAGCAGCGTTGTGATAATCCAAGGGTAAAAGGGGTAAACATGAGGAGGGAATTTCATGCTTGGCAAGTCTGCCGTATGGCACCAGTTTTCTCCTTGTTTACCCATGCTAATGAGCAGTATGCAGATGAGCAGACCTGGGCCCAGCCCCTCCTACCTGCTGCACAAATCTGGCAGTAACCGTGTTTTTGTAGCTGAACTACCTTCTCATGGACCTCCCTTGTGTGTTGTAGTTTGTGGTGGCTTTTTGGGAGATTGATGCTGTTTTGTGTGCAAGTGAGATTTCTGCCTGCTACTGTCAGCAGATAAGTCATGGGTTTTTTAGCAGCAAGTGTAACACAGAAATCGGTCTCTCCTCCAAACTGTTCACTCTCAAGTCCCCATGAAATTGCATTTTGATAACATCTCACTCGCTTAGACATTCTGTTTGAATGCAATCTTGTGGGCCTTAATGTGTTGAGGACTTTACAATAAACCATAAACCCTGAAAATACTGAGATGCCAAGTGTCATTTGATCACAAATGATACTAGCTAATATGAATAGTCTGGGTTTTTTTCACAAACTATCACAGCATGATGATGATAAAAATGTTTAAGTGCCTTTTATTATCTACATGCAAATATATTAATTTAAACAATGCTTTTTTCTTTTCAGCTGTACAACACCTTGTCTTCTGCAAAAAATAACTTGCAAATGTGCCTCATGATGTGTTTTTCTTTTCTTCCACAGGTTGCAGCTGCAAACAAGAAAACTGCTTAATAAATTTTTTTGGAGAAGGTCAAACACTGTGCTTTTCTTTTTTACATGTGAGAATGACAATGAACATGAGGACATTTCATGGTTTACCGAGTATTTAAAAGTAAAAATACTCTGCTAGTTGTGCAAGAAATTGCATGGATTGGTCTGTAGGCTCATATTTCACTAGTTTTCAAGTTAATAAGTCAAATTAATTAAAAGGGGTAAATATTTGACCCGATGAGCCATTTTCCATCCAAGTGTAAACACTGGCAGTTGAGCTTGCAAGAGGAAACCAAGCTGCTGCATGGAACCATTTCTAGCTGTTTTCCGCCTGCTTGGATTAAATGTCATTTAGTCAAAAGGGCAGCAAATGACCATTAGTTATAGTGTCTTCAGATCCTCATATCCTCTGCTGTCCTCCAACCAGCAAAAGCTCGCTGCAGGGTGCAGTTTGATTATGCAGTTTGAAAAGGCATCCTGGGATCCGTTACATTAGTGAGCCAATACAGCTTCTCATCAGCAGCCAATGAGCTCTAATGTCACAATGCCACTTGCACTTCACGTTCATCCTTTTATTTTTTTCTGCTGCTGGTTTTGTATCAGATTTGGTTGTACAGGCTGATCTATGATACCATGACAACCAAGGAAAATTGTTCAGTTAATGAAGGCAGATGATTACATTTCCATAAGAAACACAGTTGGCAGTTAAATAGCTGGTGGGGATGATGTAATGATTTAACAATTTCATTCAGGGCCACAGTGCCACCTAGAGACTTAAACAACCAGCAGCAAGTTCTTAAACCAACATGGTAATGTTCATGAACTGTGTACCTTTACTGTTTGTCACCAACAGCTGGAAAATATTAAAAAACCAAACTTAAATATTCAGAAAACTGTCACAACTCAAGCCTGAAGTCACTGAGTGTTTTGGTAAATGGCTGCTTGTCTAAAACAGACCTTTACTGCAACTTCATATCTTTGATGTGTCTCATTAAACCAATCCAAATATTGAATGTAAATTTATAATTCTATTTAAATCCAGTCTTTTCTCAAATGTGTTAAGTTCTAATTACTGATTTTCTGCTTGGTCAAGTTGGTTATTTTGTTTGCCTTTCTGATAAACTTGGGTTATTCTTTGACATGTAGAGTTCACAGAGCCCAATCAATGAGAGCACTTGACTGATGTAATTTGGCTGTGCTGCTGAGATCCTGCAGAGGGTGCCAAAGCCTATAGAATATCTATCATGGCCAAAAATAAACTTTGAGGTGATTGTCTCTGAGGTACCTTCACAGATAACAAAGCACTTTTTAATCTAATAGCATTCGCCCATTTCCAAGGTATAATTCAAGAGACAGCCTTATTAATGTGAGGGGTTGATAAGAGCTGTGAGGGTTACTTGTTTTCCCATAAATACCTTCTTAAATTTGTTAAGCTGTAACACAGACCAGTCACATCAAATCTGGTCCATCATAAGAGCTTCAGGTGGGCAGGTTCAGGTTTAATACACAGAGATGTAATATGTCGGGCCAATTGACTACAGCACCAAGTCTGTTTTCATTCTCAATTACAAATTGGTTCGGTGAAGCTTCATGTTCCAACTTATTCGTTCCTCAGCTAGCCTTGGGGGAACAGCAGCACAAGAGCAACCAAATGAGAAGAGAGGGAAGAGTGCAGTGATAACGTACGTATCTCCTTTGAGAAAATGTAGATTACTTTCATATTGTTAACTCAATTCATGGCAGGATTTGATTAACAAGAACCAGGAGGTGTTGTTTGCTGACAGAGCCGAACTGTGCCCTGTGTGTGTGTGTGTGTGTGAGACAGCCTGTACTTGGTCCAGTGTTTGCATGATATTGCATGTTTAGATCCCTGGACAGTGAGCATGCTGTGTTTGCCAGTCTATCATCCACTGTGTGTGTGCGTGCGCGCGCAGAGAGAACACACAATGAAGTGTGCCTTGCCTCGTTCACATGGCTGTCCTGTCTTTTTCTCAATAATGTCAGTCATCGTGACCGGTTCATCAGTTATTCCGCATGTCTCTCAGGAAATATTAATCTCTTTTTATACACCACCTCATTCTCTCTCACTCATCCCCTCCATCTCTCCGTCCTCTGTCCCATCCGCCCACTCCCTCTCCTCCTTTTCTTTTTTTTTCATTTAAGACCAGCTGTTCCTGAACACCTGAATCCATCGTCTCTCACACCCCCTGGCCCCTCCCTCTCTCCCTCCCCCTTTCTACCCTCCTGATCTCTTTTCTTCTTCCACCCTGTAATTTGGAAGAGAGAAAGATAAACATGTCCTTGAGAGGTGCAAAGAAATGTGTGGAATCCACCGAAGGAGGGCTGCCATGTTTGTTTACCCGCTACTGTTCAACTGCATATGTATCCGTGCTTCCGTATGTGTGCTTTGGGAATTCATATTTGGTGTTAATGTGCTGTTTTGAAAGAGATTTTAGCTTTGCTTTGTCCATTTGTGCACCGCCTTGGCATTGTGTGCAGTGTAATTATGAGCGGGCTTCACTATAGCAATTACTGCAGAGGAACAATTACCACTTTAACGAATGCACGTCCAAGTGGTTTGTTGTGCCTATTGTGTGTGTGTGTAAGTGGATGGAGGTAGCTGCACCTACTCACTCTCACAATTCTTTGGCAGCTCAGCTTGATCACACCGAGAATGGATGCAGACCTGCCTCTCACCTCCTCGGGGCTGGAAACAGCAGATAACCAAGAAATGTCTCCACTGCACAAGTCTTTCTAAAATAGAACAACCACTATCAGGAGAGCTCCTACACACACACACACACACACACATATGTACATACACACATTGTCAACCCACAGCTTCATGCCCTGTGGCGTGTTTTCCTCAAAAGACAAGCGGTACCCCAGAAAGTTTCCCAGCCTTCCTAGTCTCTGGCATATTGAGTTAACTGACTTTTCTTTGGAAAAGCTGACAGAGATCCCACAGAATCTGCCTCTGGCTCAGCCAAGATAACATCAGCCCTTCCTGTCGCAGAAAAACAATGCACTTCTCATAAACTAAAATGCTGTATTATTCAAAAGAACGACCTTTGCCACCGTTCCGTTTTCATCGACTCTCAAAACCTCAGTCATTTGTGTTAAAATCCTTTTTTTTTTTCGCACTGAACACGGTAAGCTCAGGGATTTTGTTCTGTCCATGTCAGTGTATCGTGTGGAATAACTTATATCTGAAAGTCTTCTTATACAAGCCAGGGGTTGAACTAACACAGCAGATGTGGTGTGGAGGCCACATATGGTGTGTTGATGCTGCGTGGCGAGGGTCAGCCCCCCTCTGCAAGAGTATGTTTATAGAAATTAGTCGGAGGCCAGAAGGTCGGTGTTGTTTTAGCAGAGAGATGAGCTGCTGCCCTCTGCACTACAAGTCCATGAGCGAGAACTTGTCTCTGCTTAAAGAAGCCGGCTTCACACACTTATCTGTCCCAGCGGGTGTGTAAAAGCTAATTGATGGATAGTTGTGGTGTGTTTTTGTGTGTGTGTGTGTGTGTGTGAGAGAGAGAATGAAAAAAGTTTGACCTTGTTGACTTCCTGGATAGTTTTATGTACATCTGTCTACTGTATGCGTGTTTCTGTTTTTCTGTATGTGCTGTCAGCTCTAATCCCACATCCTGTGTTTGGCCTTAGAGCAGGTGGTGCAAACATGCAACGTGCCGCTCAGCCTGCCTGGCACCACAGGGCACCGTAGCACTGCCCTACAGCAGGTGTGCATATATGAGTGTGTGTAGGCGAAATACTCACCATGTGTCAGTGACTTCTGGGTCTCTGCGAGCTCTTTGTGTGTGTGTGTGTGTGTTTGTGTGTGTGAGTGTGTGTGTGTGTGTCTCCTTAGATCGTGAGTCTGAATCCCCTCCACCTGTCACAGAGGGTGGGGTGCAAAGGGAGGATGACAGGGCACAGAACAGATGCTGTCTACAAAGCTGGCCGAACTGACTGAATTGTGTGTGTGTGTGTGTGTGTGTGTGTGTGCGTGTGTGTGTGTGTGTTTGGCTATATTATTTCTATGATGTGCCTTTCCTTGTGTGTGTGTGCACATTCAGATCAGAGCTTTCAAGTCATTCATACTTTGATGCTGCGGCCCTGCGCTTTCTTCACCGCAGAACAAAAGACTGACAGAGGGAGACAGGCAGACACTGGTGTGACACCGAATGGCTGTGGAGATAGCTGACACAGTGACAGACTGAGATAGGATGAAGTGTGTGTTTTTGACTCTGTGCCTTATCATCTCTCCATATCTCTCACAGTTTCTCCACTATCTGCCTGTGTGTCTGTGGAAGGGAGGAAATATCTCTAAAGAAACGCCAAGAAAATGTGTCAGAAACTGACCGAGCAGTGTATGAAAGTAACTACAGAGAGCGGCCTCAACTTACTTACCTGGCCCAATTTCTAAGAAACAAGATTTCTCATCACCTCACAGCCCTGACAGGTCTATTTCCCGTGTTGCACTGCAGAAATATTTTCAGGGTTTAGTTCATGCATGAAAAGATAGTCGAGATCCTCTTTAGTATGCTCCATTTACAGTGATTTGTTGAGCTATCCTTGCGCTCCATGGCCTTTCGCAGAGGTTCGTGTCATGTCGGATTTACTGTAAACACAAGCACTTGACTGGAAAACTGGTCACGTCAAGCCTCAGACAGCAACAAGCTAGGGAAAACTGATTTTAGGTAAAAGATCTTAAGATATCCAAATTGTGGCAAACAACACATTCATACAAATACATTCATTCAGTAATTAAGTTAAAAATAACCCTGTTAGCTATCACTGTCAGTCAACAAAAAAAAATGTTTGTTACAGTGGGTTTTGGCTCAGTTTTTGCTAACTGTTTTTACTCACTATAATAGTTCATACTAGTTCATACTAGGCTTGAAAAAACTATCCACTTTATCATTTAACTCTGTTACTTTCAAAGATATGACAAACACACCAGATCACTGACCCAAACATGACTCTGCTGATGGCAAAGTGATCTGCCTAATAAAATTTGCACTGACATTGATGATCCCCAGAAGATGGAGCCTTCATTTTTTTCTTCTTGGGGGATAAATATCTCAGTGCTTGTTGAATGGATTGACGTAAAACTTATAACAGACATTAAAGGTCTCTATGAACACAGACTGGGTTGGTTCTTACTCTCTCTCTCTCTCTCTCTCTCTCTCTCTCTCTCTCTCTCTCTCTCTCTAGTGCTTCAAGCATGTTAAAGTTTTTACTTATGTTGTGAATTTTCTCAACATCTGCACTAAAATATCTTGACAACAATTGTGTAGTTTGCTTTTGAATATGGTCTAGCGTTTATGGTCCTTAAAGGATTGTTGGTTATAACTAAAATCTCATTTCATTTAATTGTGTCAGATAATTTGGTTAATTGCCAAAATTCCCGAAAAACTCAAGAAATTCCTGCATCTTTAGCTGTACATACTTCTACTTGTCCATACCGGCAATGCTCGCATGCTTCATACCTAAGCATCTAGCATTATCACTGCAAGAATACAACGTAGCATGCTGATTTGAGCATGTAGCTCGAGTTCAGACTCACTGTTGAGTCTTAATATTATTTCATTCAGCTCACACCTTATTTTTTAAGACTTAAGAGAAGCTTCAGTTAACAGGGAAACTTTTTCTGAATTCCCAGCCTTTTCCTTCCTCTGTCTCTTCTCAATCCATGCCCCTTTCTCTCTCCCCCCCCCCCCCCCCAATCTAACCAATCCTTCAGACTCTCACTTCATCGCTCTAATGATCTTTCTCTTTCAACATCCCTATTGTATGCCTGTGTTCCCCCTTCCTGCTATCTTCCTTCCCCTATTACCTTTAATCCTTTATCCTCTAGAACCATTACTACCCTCCTGCCGCCTCACCCAGTCTTACCGTTCCTCATGGAGACTAAAACCCTGCAGCCTCTTGCATTGCCATTGTGTCATGCTTTGCCTCCACTCAAAAGGTCCCATGCTTTCTACAAATCCCTTAACCTCTTTAATCATATTAGACACGAAATCAAATGAAACCTCTTTGTGTTACTTTGAGGGAAAATTTAATTGAAATGTGTACTACTTTTTTTTTTTCTTATACGATTAAGGGATGCGGACAAAATACTGATGTCAGTTTGATGATAATGGATTTCATACTTGTAGATTTGACAGTGTAATTAGTGAAACATGAATTGTTTCGGTGTGCCTCAGTAGCTAACAGGACATCATTCTGTTTAAGTAGAGAATAACAAGCAGTGATTGAATGTTGTGGCTGACAAAATTGCTGCAGAATTTCAAAGGACAATTTTCTTTGATTTTTGTAGTTCTGGTCACAGTTTCTCCCAGTAATAACGCTATTGGATCCCAAGTAATCCTTGAGATATGCAACAATGGCAACATAACTATAGTGATGTCCAGCTGGATGGAAAAATCAGATAATCAGACAGGTATTACATCCACTGCACTACATAGTAACTTTTTGCAGCACCTGTACTTGAGTATTCTCAATATATTTTATGCTATTTTGTCATTTTTGCGCAGCACTTCATGCACACAAAACGTTGCATTCACAGTCCTATCTCAGTTACAATAATCACAGAAAATAGCTTTTCTGCTGCTGAACAGCCACTTTTACTTTTGATACTTTAAGTTCAGTTTGCTGATAATAATTTTAATTTCAACATTTTTTTTTATTGGAAAAACTTTACTTGCAATGAAGTATTTTTACTTTGACGGTTGTCTACTTATAAAGAAGTAAAGGATCTGATTGCTCACCAACAGTTCAGCTAAACTGTCTAAATCACTTTATATGGAGGTAAAACCCAAAGCAAGTCCACTCCAATGTATCTGTAATTCCTTATTGTACCTGAAAGCTGCACAGTAGGTCAAATATACAGTAGAGCCAACTTGTTGTTTTTCTTCTTTAGATTTTTGCTAAACTGGGGTTTTCCCAGAACATGCAATTTCCTCATTTCACTATCTAAACAGCAAAACAGCAGAGACTCTTCACATGCAGCCTGTGTGCGCAGCTTCAATGTGATGATCTTGTGACTTTCAAACAAGTTTCACAATTGAATTTAGGAGTGTAACCAGATGAAGCTGTGGAGCTTCACAGACTCGGCGGCGTGTCACCACATTACACGAGACTGGCTGGAGTTACTGTACACTGACTGTTTGCTGAACTTTCATTCACAACACCAAACCCAGGTTTGTTGTGTTTGTGTGCAAGTGTGTGCAGGGTCGCAGAGGTCAGGGAACTCATTCCGGGTTGAACACAGTGACCTTAACCCTGATGTCCTCACATCCCCCCCAGTCAACATTCCAACATGGCCTTTCTCCTGTCAACCCCCCCACTGTCTTCGTCTCCTGTCTGTCTTTTGGCATGTATTCATTCTCTATACTTGCCATATTATTGTGTTTCCTTTCACTCCCCTGTTTTTTCCTCTTACTTCCTGTCTGTCTCTGTCTCTGCTTTTTCTATATTTAATCCTTTTTCACTCTTTCCAAGCTCATGATTATTTAAAAAAAAGTGTCCTTGGACTCAAAAAACCTTCTGTCTGTCAATGGGCTTTTATTTGTGTTTCTTTCCTCCCTGAAGAGATGTAGATAGACATGCCTATCCTCCACTGTTGTCAATGGACTACTTGTCTTCCTTGTGCGTACATACCTGCGTGTGTGTGTGGGTGTGTATGCATGTGTGTGTGTGTGTGTGTGTGCTCGCAGAGAGGAGAGGGACGGGGGAAGAGTGATTGTGAGAGAAAGGAAATTATAGACACTTATTGTGTAAATGTGTTTATGTGAAAACAATGTGACAGAGAGGTGAGGTTTTGTCAGCAGAAATCTTATTAACTGTTGAGCTGCTTTCAAGGCTTCCTCCTCTCTTTGTCTGTCATCACAGCCTCTTCACTCTGCTCTCTCCCTGTCAGGAATACATAGTGTTTTTTTTAAAACTGATGCAGATGCAGACTGTGCACATTTCTGTGCATTTTACAAAAATAAAATCCAAATTATTACCCTTATTTCACATAATGGCACCAGTTGCAGTATTTTGGGATTGTGATGGTTTATGTGCTCAAGCCCACATTTGAACCTGTGGGGCTCCTGACTTGGTTGAGAGAGAAGCTGAGACCTAATGCATGTATTTAACCGTTGACAGCAATCAGAGAAACGTCTTCTCCGTGGTAATCCAGGCGCACCTCAGGGACCTATCTTCTGAAAGAGCGTTTAATTTGGTGAGCGGGTCCCATTGTGGCAGAGGTTCAGTACAACATAAGGCCGACATTATGCACTAGCCTCCAGGCCTGACCCAGTGCAGGCATGCAGCAGAGCTCAGGGTTATGCCTCCATGGGCCCTGATGGAGAAACTGTTCTCCTGGTTTCTCTCTGTCTCATTTTCTCTTCTCATTATTTCATATTTTCATTTTACATTATACAGATTTTTTTCCCTCACCCTCACCCTCACTCTCTCTCTTACTCTCTGTCTCTCTTTTTTTTTTCTTCTCCATCTGGCTGTTCCAGCTGAGGTCAATACCCACATCTCTGCTGCAGCACCAGGACACGAGAATCTCATGAATAACAATGTACCAAACTGCTGCCCCCCCACCCGACATTTGGAAAGTGTGTCAAACTGAAATTCGTTTCAATATTTTGATTGATTTCAAACAGTAATCTAGCAAAACCCTTATTTAAAGACAAAAATTTCTTATTTTTCCATCAAGTCAGTTTGATATACCTCTGGGCACGTTTTTTTTTTTCCTTCATGGCCATTTTCTACAAACATCAGTACGACGTGGCAAGTGTCCCTTAACTTCTGACATCAGATCAGCTGGACGAACCTTGCATGCTTATCAGCAGTGTGCTTCTTGTGACACATATCATACAATATTACACACAGTAAGTTTTCTCTATCTGCCACTGACTGTCTTTACAAAGCAGATACTGAAATTCAAGGTCTGATCAAAAATTAAGGTCAGACTGAGTTGTGTGAAAGCGTGTGTCTTGTTTTACTCTAGTATACCATATAAGACTTGGTTTTAGGGTTAGATTTAAGGTTACTGTTCGGCTTGTCACTTGTTTTTGATAGTTCACGTTAGGATAAAGGTTAGAAGATGCATTATGTCGATGATGATTATGTGTCTGTGCGTGTGTGTGTGTGTGTGTGTGTGTGTGTGTGTGGCACCTTTGTGTCTGAGTGAGAACACTTGGTGTCTTTGAGACAGTCCGGATCTAGTTTCACACAATTTTCCAGCCCATCCAAAGTACATTATTCCACTAAGTCTGTCCACTCTATCTCCTATTCTCACCCAAAAATGATTTTACTGACATTTCCTTTCCTCATTTCTCCCTACCTTTGCTCCTCATTTAGTTTCAGTCCAACTCCACTTCCCTCATTTTTTCTCTTTGACTCCATCATCCACCCACCCACCCATATTTCTTTTTCTCTCTCTACTCAGCTGGTGGGCCAGCCAGGAGGCAGTTCATGCGTTTGAGGAGCGTAATCTGCTCTTTCTCCCCTTCCCATTTCCATTTCAATCCTCTGTTCACAGCTGGAACGAAGGCGCGCTGCATGCAGATGAGCGGGAGTTGACTTCTTCTTGAGCTTCCATTCAAAGAAGAGCTCGGCAGGAAAAGAGGAGGATGGAGAGGAGGAGGAGGAGAGAGGTAGAAGAATGAAAGATGACATGATGAAGAAAGTTGCTAAAGAGGAAATCATTCAATTCCACTTCATTGTCATTCAACCTAAGACGAGTTCACAGAAGATGAAGTGTTTAGTTGGGTCACAACAACTTCTACACAAGAACAAAAACAAGACAAATTACAGGAAAAGTGGGCTGTCAGTCAAACACGAGGTCACCGGACCATCAAAGCAATACAAGTATAATAACCTGAAACAATGCAAATGACGACTGAAAAAAACAGCTGAGACAATATGAAGTGTCACAAAAGAAAGTCTGGTTTTATTGAGCTATAAGTGAAATCAGTGTTGTGTGTAAAGTTAAAGTAATATTATGATCGTTTCAGTATTATGGACGGAATTTTTCCAAACGTGTTTTAAGGTATAAGACCTGCTCTTAGTTAAGTTTAAGACAAGGACCAAAAATGTGAAAAGCATGGCAAAGATTTTAAACCCTGTTTTGTTTTTTTGTGTTTTGCAATGCTTGGATGTTAAAAACCTTAAAAAGTCGTACATGATTACACGAAGCTGATTCACTCCCTGAACAACAAACTCAATAAACCAAAAAAGAAAGCAAGATTCAGTTTCATACACTTCCAGCTCAAGCACCTCATGACACATTACGATCTGAGACCGTCTCTGTTCAGCTCGGCTCGGGGGCGAGTGCTTCGTCAGCCTCGTCCTGACAGCGATGACAAACGACCACGAGGTCATCAGCGAGCATGTGACCCGGTTTGATGACATCAGAGTTCTGTTCAGCAGTAGAAGCTGAGTCATTTTGGGCTGATGACCAGTGAATACGGAGGATTGTTATGGATTTTGGGCAGTGATATGATCTGATCCAGTAGCATCCATTATAGTGGATGCAGATATGAAAACACTAACACACTGAACACACTAATTGATGTTATCGTTGTGGGACCGGGGCCCCTAATGCACCCTGCTCAAGTGCTTTGTAGCAGGCAACTCGAGTTTCAGTCGAATCCCATTTATGGCAGAAACCATATGCTGCCAATTGATTACAAAAACAGATTATCGATTTGTGACTCACTCATGGGGAGGCGATGAGGTGTGACAAACTCTGCTGACCACTTAATATGACTATTTAATCATTAATGCCTCTGTTATTCCCCGCTCTTTGTGTCGCAGTTGTTTCTGAATTTCTTTCTTCGTCAGCCACAGATGATAACCATGCCTGCTTCCTGTCGACGTGGGTGAATCAGCTCGGAAATGATGTGATTAAACGTTCTTCTAAGAGCAGCTTGATAAACAGCCTTGTCACTCATTGGCAGCTCATTGCAGACTTGCATTAAATCTCTTCAAGCCAATCGGTCTGCTCAGCCCAGCCAGGCGAAGCTGGAAAAAAATCACAGTGATGGTCTGAGTGGCCCCATCGGCTTGCAAGTGCTCACATTTTGCTTTTATTGACAGAAACCTTCTTTTCCGGCCATTCTCCTTTCACTTTTTTTTCCCCCTTCTCCATCTTTGCCCCGGGTCGATTCGCTGTAGTCTGAATCACATCAGTGTCTCCCTCTCTTTCCATCCGCTCCATCACTTTCTTTTGATCCTGGCTGCTCTCACATTCTCCCTTTCTGTCTTTCATTACCTCTCCACCCTTAGAATATCTGACGATCCCACATCTCCTTTCCCGTTTTTTCTACTCCCTGTGCACTAATTGACTCGCCACACCTCTGACAGCCACCTACTGCTGAATTTCTTCCCGATCTCTCCTATCCCCCCCCCGCCCTCTTTTTCCCTTCCTCCTCTCCCCCCCATTTTTCCCTCCTAATGCCCTCCTGTGGAGTCACAGAAGTCCATATTGATGGCAACACTTGGCCGTGGTGCATGAACGTGTGTCACGCTTCCACAGCTCCCACTGCACAGTCATTGTGGCTGTAATGCCATAATTACCCCCCATTATGGGCAAAAGAGGGGGAGATAGAGGTGCTTTCAAATAGAAAAAGACAGAGAGGCGGGGGGGGGGGGGGGGGGGGTGTGAGGAGAGAGGGATGAGAGGGGGTAATCAG
>JAPZDY010000025.1:8044942-8059506 GCA_029783645.1 Ctenochaetus hawaiiensis
CCTTGAAAAGAGGCCTCCATGTTTCTATGTGTTCGTCCTTGTCTCCTCATCTGGATATGCGATGGTGGTGGTGGTGGTGGTGGTGGAGGTGGGGGAGGCAATTCAGGGTTTGAGCAAAATTGAAAATTCATAAAGCTCTTTCGGGAGATGAGGTTAAGTGCTGCCAATCCATTTAGCAGAAGAGCTCTGCAGAAAGATGTGAATAAGGGCCTTTGTTTCTCACTGTGTTCGGTGGAGAAATATACAAAGCAGCAGGATTAGCTTGAGTTTCCTCAGCTTCAGATGCTACAAATCTTTGTCTTACAGCAGCAAGCACAAATATGACGGCCTACATGTTCAGCGCCTGCCACAGAAAATGGAATTTTATAAAACTCTGGCATCCAGCTGTTTTGATCCGTCAGCTAGCATTTGTGGGGCGTAAAAAAAAAAAAAAAATGAACAAAAGCGATAAAGACGGAGATAGCAGCAGTGAGGATCAGACAGGCGGAGTGAGTCAGGATTGAGGAATACCAATTAGGAATGGGGAATGTCATGGAAAAGCCTGGATCTGTGGCCAAGGAGATCATTTTCCTGGCAGCAGAGGAGAAATCCTAACCCCTGCGCCCCTCCAACCTTAAACCCTCCATCTGACTGCTGGCTGGCAGCGTGTCCTCTGGGAGCCCTGCAAGCTGTTGCTTTTCAGACATCAACAGTTGCCTCAGCAGCAGTTGTTGAATGCCCCCCTCCCTCCAAAAGAGCCCTGTCACCCCCTCTTTCCTTCACACACACACACACACACACACACACTCACGCACACACTCTTGGGTTCCATTACCACCTCATGTCTTTCCACACCACTGGCTCAGCCTGGCGTGGGGGGGAAGGAGAGACCAAAACTGTAGCATAACTTGTTTGTTGCTCAGTTTTTTTTTCCAGCGTTTATTTGACAAATCAGAAAAAAATTCATCTCTAGCTTTACTGTACGCGGTTATAAACACTCGAGACAGAATTTTAAGCGTGTTTACAGATGTTTTAATGCACCTCTGACCCAGTAAGTCTTTCATCCTAAGGAGTGTTCTTAGAAATATGATGGTTGAACCTCGAGAGGTTCTTTCCTCTCTTATCTGTAACACATAATGATAACCATGAGATGAGGGTGACTAAAAGTTCACTGGGCTGCAGGATGTTTTGTGTGTGTGTGTGTGTGTGTATGTGTGTGTGTGTGAGCAAATTTACTCAAACCACAGCCTGGAAAGTAGGCAGAAACCACAATGAATACTTTTCTCTCTTTTGAAACCACTTTTCATGTCCAATCTCCACTCTCCATCTGTCAGAGAACATTCCTGCGCCCCCTCTGCTGACTTTAATCTAGTTAATGGTTAAGCAGCAGTGGTTAACCTCTCCGGTGAGGCTGGTCACTGTTTGACAATGTGATCTTATTGCTTTAACTAGGCCGGAGGGACCTGAGAGACCGGAGTGGGAACATTAATCCTCCATGCTGGGAAAGGAGAGGGGGAGGTGGGGGGTGTTTGTGTGGGAGATTCGTAGTTGGTATTTGTATTGAAACACAAGTATTTGGTCCCCTGGGACGTTCGCTATGACTTCATGTCTGCCGGTTGAGGAAAGGGGCTTCCCAACGTTCACCTGAGAGCCGGGCCAGATTGTCACGGCAGAACAGATCCAGTGTCAGTTTTCAGGGCTTCAGAGTCAGGCAGCCTCGCCTTAGGACATGCCTCTTCTTTGTTTCCTTGAGGTTTCACTTACCTAAGTCCCTCTGAAACAACGACCACAGCAGTAAAGTTCCCTTTTCTCCTCTTTGCATGTGTGAACTTGACTTTGAAAAGAAAAGAGCAGAGGAGTAAAGTTACCGCGCTCCGGCTGTTAATATTCTCCTCAAGTCACATCCTGTTCTTCACTTCTGTGTAAGTCTCTTCTTCTCTGTTAGTTACATCCCTCCCTGGAATTCTCTTGTCAGTCTCCTCACCACACCCTGCTTCATGCCCAGCGCTGTGAAACATCACTTTTATCACAGTGTTTTCTCCTCTACATCTCTCACACTCATCATTCCCTTCTCTTCCTCTAACTTTGTCTCACCCTCCATCCATCGTCTGTCTCATATCCCGCCGGGAACCGACGGAAAAAACATGCGTCCTCCTGACCATGTGTCACATAATCATCACAATAGCCAGAACAGAAGGGGCCATTGGAAGCAGGGTGTCTGAAATCCCTGGTTGTTGCGAACAGTAGGGGAAGGTAATCTTTTTCATGACTGACAGTTCAGTTAATAACAATAATCAAGCCAGAAGACTTACAGTCACTTCCCGCTGGTGTAACACTACTTATAAAGTTGCATCAGTTTGGCGCAGCGGCGGTGGGAAGCAGTTGGGTTTTTTATTTTTTGCAGTTTTCACCGAGGCAGGAGTATTTTATCAGGCATGTTCTCGTTTGTAATTTCAAAACTGAATCTCCTGCGTTATTCATCATTTGTGTCCATTTTCTGGTAAATACAAGGAGAGTCAAGTTTCTTTGCTTCATTATGATTCAGCCTTGTGGGAAAAAAAAGTTCAAGCTGGCTCCGTTTCCATATGAATATTTAATCCAAAATCGATGCTGTTCAATTGGGTTATGACTCCATCAGTCCAAATGATTCCCAATTACACGTCTGTGCAATCTGCAAACAACAAATCTGATGGATAGTTATTGTGGGGATAATGTTAGTCTTACAGAGTGCCTAACTGATTTACCCTCTTGTTATTAAGGGCTAAAGTAATTATAACCCCACTGTTTTGCCTCGAAAGCTTCTTGCATTCTGCCCTGATGGGTATGTTTCAGAGACAGGACAAAATTTAGTTAACGATTATTCGTACTGAATGATTATCCAGCAGAGGTCAGCTGGACATCCTGTACGCCTTCCCCAGTCTGATGCCTCGTGGAGTGGTGAGAGAGGCTGAGAGGTTCTCGGACAGGCGGCTCGGAGGACCCCCCCTTTGATCCCTTTTTCCTACGCACATCACCCACCCCCACACACACACATGCAGACACACTTCAAGATGTGTCTCCATGGAGAATGATGAAAGATGTACAGACTCCCCATGTCAATTAGCAGTTTGGGAGTGTGCGCTGCTCCGTGTGTGCATGTGTGTGTGTATGAGAGCCTGTGCATTGAAAGCAGTGTGTGTGAGGGTGGGGTTGGTTAATGGCAGGGGCAGAGAGGACACATGTTCAATAATAAGGCTTGACAAAGAGGGACAGGCGGAGGGAGGAGAGGAGGGTGCATTCAGCGTGTCCCTGCTTTTCATTACATTTCGCTTCTATTTATGGCTGGAAATCAGTATCATTACATTTATGGGAACATTTTCCGACATTGAAACGTATCACAGAACCTTCAGTCGCATAGAAAATAATGTTTATGTTTGTTCATGTTTGATGCAGCAACTAGCATGGCAACATTCAATATTTTTTTGTTTGCAGTTTGCTTGGAATAATTATTTTGGACTAGCACTGCAACTAATGATTATTTTAATTTTCAAATCATAGTTATTTGGTCTGAAACATGTCAAAACATTGAAAATAATTATCCCTAATTCATGCTTTCATACTTCACTTTATTTTTTTTATTCTCCCTTCAATTGTCAAAAACATTGAAATATTACATTTAGAGCACATTCAAAGCACAAATGACCATAACTGAGCCACATAAGCTTTGATATTTTTTTTTTTTAAGGTGAAAAATGATTAATGGAATAATCATTGCACCTATAATTTGTCCCACTTTGTAAAACAATATCATTTAATCTATTCATAATATGATATCATTTGAAAGTCATTGAACTGTAGAGCTGAGTTCTTCCTCAGTGATAAAGGTGATCTGTGGCGTGCATCCTGGGCTCTTACACCCAATATGTGAGAAAGACAGAGCTCACAAGTGGTATACTTGACTGATATGTATGTTTGAGTATGAGCTTTTCCAATGAGTTGGCCTCAACTGTTCAGGCAGCTTTGGAGGCAAGTGTATTCCACTCAGCTGTGTTCGGCTCATGAAGTGCCGCAGCTCATATATAGTCGAAGCCGCAGGACTTCTCACTGCAGCACTTTCTCAATGTTTTTTTTCCAGTAAGGTCTTTTCTGTATCTGCACCTGAACAAGGCTACATTGTTATGACATTCCTGTAGGCTGTTGGAATGCAGGTATTAATACTAGGCTGATTAGACACACACACACACACAAAGCCAAAAGAGAGAGTGAAGGCAAGGAAAAGCAGGAGAGGGGAATGGAGTGGAGGTGTCGAGTGAAGGGAGTGGAGGAGGGCAGCAAGTTGGGGCACAGTGAAAGGGTGAAGGCTGGAGGTGCTTGTCATTGTTTAAACTATGTGCGTTATGTTGCACACACATGGATGAAGAAATGCATACATGCAGGTGCTTGAGTACATCAAAATGTGTGCAAATGCATACTTGTGAGAAGGGATGTTAGGGTATGTGTGTGTGTGTGTGTGTGGAATGCACACCCCATTAACTGAACCAACACTGCAGTTTGTGTGTGTGTGTGTGTGTGAGAGAGAAAGAGAGACAAAAGCAGTGTGTTAGCTGCAGTTGTGGGACAGAACAGGACCCCGCTGTGTGTGTGGGCACTCGTCACTTCGAGCAGTGAGGGCCGTTAGGAGCATGTGAACATTACTGCAGCCCCAATGTGAACTGGAATCCGGACTTAAGGGAGGTTATAAATAGGTGCATGCGTGTGTGTCCAATCCCACATAGATGGCAGTACCAGCTGGTGATGGGACAGTGGCGGGCTTGAAGGAGAGCCCACCACTACACACAGGGGGCCTCACATGGCTGCAACCACATCTCATTCTCCTTTTTTTTAATTAAATTTCCACAGTCTTTCCTCCATCCTTTGTGCTTGCTTATTACATTTTTGTGTTAAAATGATGTCTCCAAGTTAATCATTCATGCTAAAATCATATTCTTTATTTCTCTTATTTTTCTCATTCCTCCCTTTCTCTTCTTCTCTGTTTTTAAATCGGCTGTAGTTCCTCCTCTTGTTTGCAAGGTGTCATATGTCCCGCCATGGTTGTGGCCCCTGGTTCACCAGCTGGCGGTTTATCATCCAGGCTGTCAGAATTAAAGCCTGCTCGCCTTGGCGAGGAAGCTAGCGAGGTAAAGGCAGCCAAAAAAATCTACCATCTACTGCCTACACCCTTTTCTGTAGCCCCTCACCCACACACACTCCCCACCTCGCCCCATCTGTTAATGTGTGTGTGAGTGTATCTGTTTGGCACCGGTTTCAGGGGCAGTTGGCGTAACGGTTCAGGAGAGCATCTAAGCCACGCTCACCATCGGCATGACAGGGCTAACAAAGTCAAAACTCAGTATGCAGCAGTAACCCCAAGCTAATGCTAACTACAGTGATATATCAGTGAGAGATGCTACATGCTAGGAGCAGTTTGAGGAGATGCTGGACCTTATGGTTACATTGGTACCAGCCAAACAATGGCATACTTGTCTTCCTGCGGCTACCCACCTGTTCTCTCCTCCCTCCCTGTATCCAAGTATCTGAACAGGACCTTCAGTCCTTCACTGGACACTTTCGCTTTCTCCCACCCACACTGTGCTTCTTTCTTTTAATCTTTCTATGCCTTCTCCCATGGGCTTGGTTAGCATTTTTAGCAAGACAAAGGAAATGCCAGCAGTGACTGAGAAAGAGGACAGACAGCTGGACGGTCATGGACTCCAGATTGTGTTGCATTTGTTCTCTCATGGCACCGTCTGCACATCTTTCGCTCTCTGCCCTCATTTCTGTCTTTCACTGTCTCCTCACCGTTTCCTGTCCTTTGACACTTTCACCTTCTTCAGCTTCCTCTTATACTCTCGGTTTTCTTTTCACTTCTGCTATTGTTTCCACCTCTTTCTGCAAATTCAGTCCGTCGCTAATTTGATTTCTCATCCCACATCTCACTGCTTCTGTCTCGTGCTCTCTCTCTTTCTCTCTCTGCCGTTTCTTTTTCATGTTTGTGTCTGCCTGTTCCCACTCCACTATGTGGTCGGAGCCCCTGCAGTGGATTATCAGTCAGTTGACTCACAGAGGGCAGCCAAAGCCTCCAGTACAAACATGAGACAATATCCAAATGATTGGCTGGTTGGCTCTGGACCGTGGAAACAAGCCTGCATATCAGCTTGAGCCAGGCTCGGTCCACAGGTTTGCCCATAAACCATATTAGCTGGTAGCACTGACACACTGCAGTGCTTGTGTTTGTTTGCAGCAGCAGCTGCTTTGCATGTAGTATGGTCCAAAATGGAATGAATTATCAGAAAAATACAGAAAGTGCTATCGGTTGTTTTCACATATGGTTGTTACGCATGTGTGTGGGAAGAGGAGTTGGATTGCAGAAATCATGTCAAGCAATGCCAATTACTGTGTGTTTCGCAGACCTCCTGTTCAGATTTAGTTTGTAGTGGCCGATCAGGGCGTGCTTAGCCATCGGTGAGCTCATCAAGTTTGGTTTTTACTCAGATTTTGAAACCTCACTTGCTGCAGCGTTCTCCTACAGAAAAATAACTACAAGTTTGACAAATCTGGAGCTCAGTGGAGGCTCTTTCCTGCTGGAGCTCTGTGCATTAACAATGGCTGCATGTTAATATATACTTCTTTTATTGTGCACATGTGGCCGGTTATTTGCAAAATGTTGTGAATGAAGCAAGCACTTGGTGGGATTTATGACAACAGAGGGCGGTGAGCATCTGGGTTCTGGTATGCTAAACGTGTATAATACCTCTATAATCTAAGGAGCACATTGTCTGCAATCTACTGGGTCTTTGCATCCCATCTGCCTTCACTTGTGCCCGGCTGAAACTTAAGCTAGTGTGTTACCTCCAAGTGTTTCCTCCATGTGGCTCCCTGCCTCATCTGCCACCTCAGCCTGTGCCTTACAGCTCATTATTGAGATACAGTGTTGTGCTTCTCTGCCCCCCAGCTACCTTTTTGCTAGAAGATGGTGAGTTGAAGTCATGGAAAATGCTGGAGCTCTGCTGATGATAGACAGCTTCCACCTCTCCTGTCCGTCAACCTGGCTTACCTCTCTTCCACATTCCTCAGCTCACAGTTCTTTATTTAATTCTTCTCACCTCATCCAGGGTTTGACAGAGTGCACCCCCCCCCCCATTCCTCCCCGTTCTCCCCCCTCACAGCCACCCCTTCCTGTCTTATACCTGCATGGACAAGCTTTTGGCTGCATCTGCAAACCCCCCCCTCCTTAAACATCCTTCCCCACCATAAATGTCAAAAATCGCCCAAGGGCCCCTAACCCAACCGCAGAATGTGTAATTCTAACCACAGCATCACAAAAGCACACTGTTCTCCAATGACACCCGGTGACAAACGGATTCAGAGGACAACTCCGAGAAAAACTCACTTCAGTGACTCACGTTATAGCAATGAAAAAAATCCTGGACATGTAAATTAGATAGCTTACTCACACTCTGCCTTTGGTAAAAAAAACAAAACATCTTTTGTGAACGAGCCTGTGGTTTTGAACACGGTGTTATGAATAATGAATGAATGAATGATGCTGACGGGAGGTCCAGCTACGCAGACAACGTCGCCTTTCAGTTCATCTAATTGAAACAAGTTCAATAGCATCATGTCTGCTTTTATCTTGATCCTAGCTCCTTCATCCCTCTGTCCCCCACTCTTGTATTAAAAAAGCACAGGCTGACAGCGATGAATACACTCATATATATTGATATACAGATGTCCAGTAATATACGGGATGCGTTTCATTTCACCCCTCTCTTTTCATTTCCCCCCATTTAATTTCATTTTCCTGTCTAGCAGCTTTAAATAAATTAAAGGGGGAGGTTTCTCATGATTTCTGTTTCTTATATTACTTTCAATAATGCCTGAAAATGTAAAGAACACTGCTAAACATTTTTATTTTCAGGCTCAGATCGGTCTCCAATCCAGTTCCCCTCTATCCAACCCCCCCTTCTCTCCTCACCTCCCTCCCCCATCCATGCTTCCTCACCTTACTCTGTCCCCACAGATGCTTTCTACATTATTACCAAATGCTTGTTAGTGGAGGAGTTGTATGAGATGGTACCAGAGTCGTCCATAGTTAAGCTTCAAAGTCCCTGCGAATTTCCTCCTCACACACATGCACAAATATACACACATACACCCAATCATCTCGTTTGCCTCCCACCATATGATGTTTTATTTTCTCCATTATTCTAAAAAAAAAAAAAAAAAAGGCACTTTTAACGCCTACTTGCACCATCTGCTGCTTAAAACACCTACAGCAAGACTCATCTACTTGGACCAGAACCAGAGAGTTCTTTCAGGCTAAAGCTTGGTGAACGATGCACAAATCTGTGTTTTATTGTTTTAATGCCTGGATTAACCCTGGCCATATGTTTAAAAGGCTGTGCGCATGGACATCACACGGTTTCGTACATTCCAGCGTGCAAGGCAGAGCTCGAGCTGACAGCTGAACTCATATTTTTAAAATTCTTGGACTGAGTTTTCCTTTACATTATTGAGTAGGATGCTTCTCCAAGACACACTTTAGTAATTTAAAGGGAGGAAAATCACTCTCCATGCTGTCTGCCTCTGCGGTATGCAGTGTGCCACGATTAAAGTGATACAAGGCCCTCCTTTCTTATGCCTCATGTGTGCTTTGATCTTGGTATGTTGTCGATTAGCATAGCGTCTCCATGCCAGTTTGCCACATTTGCTTTCTTCACCCTCTCTCCATATCAGTGTCTGTCATCCCTCTAATCTCTGCCTGTCAGCATCCATCTTCTTGTCATCACTTGTTTTCTTTTCAGATTCATCTGACATCATAAATCTATTGTTCCGCTCACAATGCTGCATCTTGACTGGACATGTGGCGTGTGTGCTTGCATAGGAATAGAGGTGTATTGTTGTTTCTTGGCTGTAAGATCGAAACAGGTTGAGTTTAGAATCATTTAAAGCTATTCCTCAAACAGATAACGTTTGACTTTTTTTGTAACGGATTAATCAATTATCAAAAACTGCTGCCAATTAATTGTTTTTCAAGTGACTAAACACTCCTTCCATCACAAATATAAATAATCACCCAAGCCTGATGCATCCTTTCCTTACTGGTAAACTTAGCTTGCTAACCAGGCGTGCACTTATTTTTTCGGTGCCCAGTAACAGAAGTAGGTGTCAGTGACCTAAATGGAGGTACTACGTTATTAGAGAAATTTCAGTTCACCTCAAAGGAGTGTAAATTGCTTTATTTAAATTAGTCTGAATGATTGTGTGTCTGTATGAGCGACCCATCTGGTGCAAAGTCTCATGGGAGGCCAACAGCATCACACTTTAGCGACATGACCTTGGGTTTGCACACTTAAAAGGAGAGGAAGTGTCGGTGGTATTTTTGTTCTGTGTTGTTTCCTGGAAAGTAGGACGTGGGAACTGTTTTGAGAAAGGAAGTTGTGGCATCAAATCGGTCAAACGTGTGTCTACTTGGTTTGAAAGGAGAGGAAGCGAGAGAGTGAGACTGCAGGTGAGGGTTCAAAAACCCGGTAGGTGTAGGAGACATTTTGAGACTGAGACATTTTTTCCTCCGCCGTATGACCGTGTCCAACCTTTATCCCTCTTGCCCCCCCCACAGCTCGTCTTTGTCTCTCTCTCCATCCATGACGACGTCCTGTTGTTTTTGTCTGTTTGTTTTTGACTTTGCTGTCTCTTTCAGCAAAACACCCCCCCCACACACACACACCACCCACCTTCCACACATCATCCACAGCCCCCACACAGCCTCTCTATCTTCCATCTCCTGGAGCTGCAGGTCCGTGCAGGTGGAGACACGTGTTGTTTTGTCTCTCTCAGGTTTCACACATTCCAGATATTATCACCTGGCTCCAGTTAGCTAAGCTGATAGCAATCTAGACAGGGCGGTCAATCACTTAGCAGACAATGACGGATGTTGCCCTCTGTGTCGGGCCTGATGCCCACAGATGAAAGGCCTGCACTGGCGTGGCCTTAACGGGATAATAAGTATATCATGTTGGACAGTCATGAGGTTATCTTGTCAGACGACTCTGTTCTCCTGTCAGTTATATTTTTCCATTTTGCTCTGGCGAGTCACCAGACCAGTGTCCCTGGAATCAGTCAAAATGAGAATCAATGTTGAATATTTAAATTGGAGCCGCATTTCCTTAATTATTTCATCTGTTGTCTCCCATTTCTTTCCCAATCACATCACCATCCAAAGCTATGAATAATAATTTAATGAAGCATTAATGAATATGAAACTGTACTCTGTAGCAGATTGGAATTTTATGAGGGCTGGAATAATGCACCTTCTGAAAGTCTCTGGTGAGCCTTGATGTGTAAATGAGTTAGACAATTTTGGTGTCTTAGTCAAAAAAAAAAGGTCCAATTTATGAGAAGTGGCCTCATAAAAAAAAAGCTTGGAATCGAAATTATTCATGGCTGACATTTCCTCGAGTTTCTTCCTGTCATTTTTTTTTAAACTCCTTCATTTTATCAGGTTACTCGTGGACTATGTTCTTATTGTCTGTTTACGTCTGTGTCCGTGCATTCGTGTATGTATCCACCTCTAATCCAGCCCTGGGCAGCTTCTGTCCCCTGCAGGCTCAATGTCAGCTGCCTGACTTTGATGTCGAGCCACAATTTATTCGTCTGTCTCTGTGGACTCCCGCTGTCCACATAATGTCAGGCAATCAATAATAATGTGACCTACCTATCTACCCCGCCTGCCCACTGCTTAAGTTATTCACCCCCTGGCCTGCACTGCTCCAATCTCTGACCTGCCCCTGCCCCTGAAGAAAAACCCCTCTCGTTCCCGTCCCTCACAGTTCTACCAATAATGCCTGTCTAGCTGTGACAATAACCTCTATGTCTGTTACTGTGGTAACATACAGTCTCTCTAAAGCACAGACTAACTCCACTTGTTTAGAAAAAATAGACCGTTCCCTATGGAAATGAATCAAGAAAAGGAGGGTTGAAGATAGATGAGATGCACAAAGAAAGAGAAAATTGAAAGCGAGGAAGGATCAGCTGTTTGTTCATGAATATGTTTAGCGGGCCCCCCCCCCTTCTTCGCTCCCCCTTGAAACCACCACTGTATTTCTGTGGAGGTAATAGAGAATGGGAGAAGACAGGTGTGCCATTATGGTGCAGATTAGCGAGGAATGCTGGGAGGTTGACACAGAGGGGAGTTGGCTAACTTCACTGCATATTTGTGTGCACTTGCGAGCTCATATTCCCTTTGGGTTTTACGTTAAAATATGTGTGCATAATACGCGATCTGCATGCCACTTATGATATGTGTGCTTGCTCTGTCCATATGCTGACTGATATTTGAAATATGCTAACCGGGTGTGTAAATATGTGTGTGTGTGTGTGTGTGCATACGCAGCTTGCCTCCGTCTCCTTGCGTTAACCATGTATGGGCAGGAGTTAGCCCCCTCACTATCTCCTGGTCTCCAGCTTATCTTCTGGCCCGTCTTGAAGTGTTGGCGCAGAAAATAGAAAGCACTTAGTGAGAATGCATTCTATTTTTTTCTCCCTCGTGCAAAATATGCACCTTATATGCGACAAAATACCGTATAAGAGGAGATAATGCAGTGTGACATGGGAAATGATGTCGGATGCTTTTTAGCTGTATACCTCAAGGGCGTTTTACGTTTTTGTGATGAGCTGTTTGCATGAGAACGGTGTTGGGGTCAGAGACAGAGGGATATTTGAGGAAGCGGTCTGCATACAAACGAGTGTGCAGCTACTGTATCTATATCTATAAATATATTGCAGCTAGCAATGCTTGCCCACTTGTGCGTGTAGTCGTCTGTGGCTTCTCCTTACAGCCAGAATCGTACAGTGCGGTTGTTAATGGGGGTCTCTCCAGTAACCAGCCTCTCAGTCTTCCTTACACCAGCCTCTCAGCCAGCCATGTGGTCTCTCTCCACTCTAATTAAACTCTCTGTGGTTCCAAACTCCAACCAGAAAGACACAACCTCAATGCCAGACTCTTTGTCAGCTGCTGCCAAGACCTGTGCATTGGTGTGTATGTGCGCGTCACAGAGACAAAAACTGAGAGGGGGAGCGAGGGGCTCATAACCATATTTACTTCTCATTTTACTCTGTCAAGACATAGTGTGAAAGACTCTGCCATGGCACAAGAGGAGTAGCAGGGGGAAAAAAACAAATAAAAATGTGAAAGAGGAGACAAAGGAGGATCTGCAGCAGACAGTACATTCAAATGGGCTCCTGATGGAGAGAGAGAAGGAGTTTAGTGGATTTAGAAATCAAGAGGAAGAAAGAAAGGAATGCAGGAGAATAGTAATTAACTCTGAATTATTCTATCTCTGAGGGATCAGGGGGATTAATAGGGGCTTTGGTTTGGATTCTGCACCTTTCACTCAGTTGCAGCATGGGAGTCTGGTTCCTGTATGCAAACGTGTTTTTGTGTGTGAGTGTGTCTGTATGTGTGTGTGTGTGCATGCATGTATGTATGCGCATGTGTCCGCATGTGTCTTGCAGGACTCCAGAAGGCTCCATGTGTCTGTGCCAGTGGGCTTGTGACCGTATCTGCCTGCCAGCCAGCCAGCCAGCCAGCCAGTGATTGTGTGTGTATTGATGTGTGACTTTGTACCCCCCACTTACTGAAGTTCATCCAAGCATTATAAGTTAATCCGCCATAATAGGCAAAAAGACAGAAAATGGGGGAGAGTGGTAGGTAGGGGGAGAGGGAACCGGGGTGGGCCATGGGGCATCAAAAGGTAGGGAGAGTGTGTTTCTCTCTGTGTGTGTGTGTGTGTGACAGTCTGCTGTGTGTGAGGTATGCCAGGCAGGAGACTGCAGATTTAGGGCTAAACAGAATGTTCTAAATCTCCGGCTTATACGCTGTTTTGGGACAGCGAGTGTTGATAGCCCAGGCGGGCCGACAGCTCATGTCGTTCAGATGAAATCACGGCTTTGACCGTCGCACAATCGCAACAATAAATCTACACAGATATGATTTTAAAAAAAAAAAGAAAAACACTGATTTAAGAGAAAGACAGCGTGCAAATGTTTATTTTGTGAATGAATCATAGGTGGAATATGCGGAGGTGTGAGCGATAAGTCAGGATCTTGTGGTTAAGCTGACATATGGAGGTCAGGGTAATGATTTAGCACCGTTTGTGGAAGGAAGAAAAAACACTTGAGTGAGGCTTTCGGTGTTTGTCAGACTAAAAGTCATCCATTCCCCGGCACACAATGAAGGAGTTCACCTTTTAACTGGGGCTTCCCGTATCTCTTAACTTCACACTGTTTCCACTGTCAACACTGTATAAGACTGTTTGTCCAAGACAAGGAGGGGGAGGGTAGGAAGGAGCACAAGAGGGCTGGAGGGCAGGTGCAGGGGTAATTTTGTGATGGCGGAGGAGTGGAGGTAGGCTTTATCCAGCCTGTCTGGAGGCAGTGACCCGTACTGTATACACCCTGTCTCTCCATCGGTGATAACTCCCCGTCCTCTGTCTCTAAAGTATCTCTTTTTTCACTGTGGCCTTGCTTCAATTCAAGATTTCCAAGCTCCTGTTAACATGCACTTGAATATGTGTTCATGGACACACACACAAACACACACACTCGCATAAAGAGACACGCTCCTATTCAAGCTTTCATTTCCACACACTTGTGCCCTTTTCTTTCTCCTTGGCCCTATCTCCCCGCCAATGTGTTTACCCCTTCCTCTCTATCCCTCTATCTGTCCCTTACACACAGGCTTTACCAGCCTGCTGAGCGTGATGGCCTGTTTTTTAAAAAATGGAGAAATGGATGGATAAGAAAACGGGAAAAGGGATAAGGGATGTAGAGAAAGGAGGAACAAATCAAAGCGTACTCCAGTGGCCTGTTATCTCATTACAGCGGTACCGGCTTGTCACGCCCGGCTGACTGGCCCCCTAAGGAGTGCCCTCGCCCCCTTATAAGACCCCCTTTATTTTGTGAGCGCTCTCGTATTTCAGTTTGGGCACAAAGAAGGGCAATTCTCTCTGGTTTCTGAGCTGTCTGCACCCGATTTGTGTATCCTAGCTCAGCCTGGCCACACATTTGAACAAAAAGCAGAAGCAAGGGCGCACACACACACCGAAGCCTTGTTAGCCACTAGTTATGAAATGATGCTTGCGGATAATGGAGCCTAATAGGGAGAGTGGATATCCATTTGTTCCACTATTTTCTCCCCATTCCAGCCTCTTGTATAGTCCCATGTGGGCATTAGAAGAGGGCTTCAAGAGGGAACTGCTGTCAGCTAAAGTAGTGGAAATGGTGTTCCTCTCTCTTGCTTTTCTCCCTCTCCTGCCAAAATGAAGGTTCATTAGAGGTGAAGGGAGGGCCGTTTTTTTTTTTTAAATGCGATGGACAGAGTGCCACTCAGCACTCCTGCAGAGAGAGAAATGAGAGACAAGAGAGAGCAGGAGACAGAGAAAATGTCAGAGAGAGTGAATGTAGACAGGTGATTTGGCTTAAGTGGTGGAAAATGAAAATACAAGCAAGAGCAGAATAACCATTTCAATTAAGGAATCAGAGGAAAGCCAAAGGTGGAAAAGTCAGTC
>JAPZDY010000025.1:8069137-8090147 GCA_029783645.1 Ctenochaetus hawaiiensis
GGCGGACCGACATTAAAATCAAGTTAGTGCTGGGGAGGGGGGAGAGGAAATGGTCGGCAAAGAAAAAAAGATGTGGTACAGATGGCACACATCATTGCTTTCGCTGCCTCAATAGCTCTATTTAAATGCATGTTACCCGGCTACCAACCAATAAAATCAAGAGTTTGTCAGACTCCAGGTGATAAATGGACACAAAAAACATCCAGAAGTCTGCAGTTGATTGTTCATTCTGCGTGACTTTTACACAGAAGGTCCTCACTAATAATGCACAACTTTCATTTTTCCACAGAATAAAAAACAGAGCTTTTAGCTGCAGGAAAAGTGAGGATTTAGCTGCTTTAATATATTCCATTATGTCTGGCAATTTCTTTGTCACAGACAGACAGAAAAAAGTGCCCGAACACAAGACTAACACATAGCTATTGCCACATTTCCACAGGAAGTGAATGTCACCAGCATTGCGTGACTTGCACAGAGACAGCAGATGAATACATGATTGCTCACCTGAAAAAAGTGGCTTTATCAGTTACACTGAGTCAAATTTCAGCCTTTTTTAAATAGAAATATCACAAAAGTCTACAGGCATGCAAGTAGGACAATGAGGCTGGACTTTGGTCGTTGTAGAGCAAAAATTTAAACATCAGCATGTTCACAATGTAAGTTTAATGTAACATGTTAATGTTAAGGAAATGATTAACATTGAGCACAAATTAGAGCTAAGGCTGATGGGAATGTCATAATTTTTGTAGGTCATTAACCAAAATTGGTGAGTAAGAATATGTTGTGTTTTTAAGTGATGATGGTAAAAGATAAAGAGCGAAGGATCATCAAAGTTTTGAAATTCATTCGTTAAGGAACATAAATATGTGAAACAGATTTAAATGCAGTCCATTTGATCACCTCAGAGTTATTTCACTGAAAACTAGAGCTATCTGCTTCATGGTAACACTCACAAAATCCAAAGGGGATGATGGCTGTTTGTAAAAAATTTAATGGGGAAAAATCCAGTAATAGATGCTGAGATATTTTCAGTCCAAAGCAGTGGACAAACTACAGCAGAACCCCTCTCTCTAAGAATGGTTAAAAAAATGAATTTTAGTGGAGGAAACCACAAAGATTTTCTGGTCACAAGAAAGTTGACCAGCTGCCAATCTGCCTAGAAACAAGGTGTGATCCCCATGATTGTAACAAAGGCAAGAAACAGATTATTCTTCTAATGTTGTAGATGGAGTGATTTATTTCAAGGAAGTATAAAAAAGTAGCAGCACCAGCTTAGTCCTCTGATTTTTTGATTAAATGATAACAAAACATGATGTAATAATCTCAGTTTGCTCATACAGGTTTGCTCAGATTATAACACGACCTTAGACAATTATTATTAAACAGTAATATAAAAGAAAATCTCCATATGATTTCCCACAAGCTGCCAACTAAAGATTCATGTTTGCAAGTGTTTTCAAAAACCACGTTTTTTGGGTAACTGGGTTAAGATTCAGGTCCTCTTTGCATGTGCCAGTAAGTCACTTGATTTAATGTGGAATGCGTGCGACTGTGTATTTTTCCCATGCACCACTTAACAGGACACTTAAACCCTGAGTGCTGACTAAAAGCACAGCTCTTCGTTTACCAACACATTCTTGTACGTTTGCTCGTCTGGCTTTTGCTGTTTGCGTTGGCACCGAAACAGAGGAGGATTTTTCTTATGCTACATCCGCCTTACAAACTGGAAGCATGAGACTCGGTTACTAAAACTAATGTTGTTACTCTCGAGAGTCCCCCGAGCTAATGGAAGAAAATAAGGAAACGTTGGGAAAAAGGAGAGGCGGGATAAAAATAGGGGCAAAGGGAAGTGAAAAAGTAAGTGAAGAGGAAGTGAAAGAATACTGGAGAGAGACATGAGATCATGTCAACACTTGACTGACCCTTGACCTCCGTGGGTCTTGGTGAATCACAGCATCTGACCCTGGAGGAATGTGTCTCACTGACACACACTGAGCAAAAAGTGTGTATTTGACAGCTCTCCCTATTATCTCCTCTACTTGTACCCTCTGCCTCTCTTTTTTTTATCCTCCCATCCTTTGCTCTTTTTCACCGCTCACAGTAGAGTGATAACAAGGCGCTCGTCCCTCAGCTCCTCTCATCTCTCTTTGGACATTTTTGAGCAAAACACTCTTTCATCTTCCCTGTCTGCATTTTTCTTCCCTGTTATTAAAACTAGCCTGTCAAAAAACTATGATTCCCAGAAGTCCATCCTCCCCACTCTTGGCAGTTTCTCACAACACATAAATTATTTAAACGTAGATTTTGTAGTCAAGAAATTGATGACATGATTAATTTATGTTACCATACAGAGTATGGGGCTATGGTGTTTTTTTTGGCTATATAAATGTCCAGAATGTGAATATAAATTTAAGTGTAGATCTCTGGATTTTTAATACTTTTAATGACCTGCTGTTTGGAGTGTTTGCAGTGCACATTTTTTGAAATGTTGTTGAGGTGTCTGTTGTTGATTCCCCATAGCATTTATTATGTCATCTCTTATTTTTAAATGGGTTTCATTTTCAATCTTACAAGGCGTGGTTGATCATTTAATTTCCAAACATAAAAGGAGTTAATTTTATCAGGTGAATAAGGCAGGTGTTATATGAGTTCAAATCTTCATTTCAGGATGGCTGCACAAGGCTGTTCTTGTCCTTTCCTTCAGGCAGTGCTGATGTGCAATTTTCAAATGCTCAAAAACAGAAATGCCACAGAAGTTATTAACTTTAAACTTGCTGCATGATCACTTGAACAGATGAACTGCAGTTGCATATAATGAGACTTGCATAACTCATCTTCTATTACAGGCCACAAGCGTATCAATCACCTCTCATTTGTTACTCTTAAGTATGGCATTGTTATCATAATTGTATTGCCAGTAGCAGTATTGTTGTTGTAAGCATTTTTCCTTACGTAGTTTATATTTCTGTCCATTTTGTTGTGTTTGCCAAGCATTGCATTTCATATGAGCCTATCTTAGTTTATGAAATATTCCCGTATGCCATATGTCTTTCTTTGCAGTTCTTCCTCTATGTTACTGCAACACACATGTAGGATTTATGGCACTCTTTGTGCTGCAGTGACTTCATTAGCACAAATGGAGCTCCTTCCTTTCCCTCCATCCCTCCATCCTACCCCTCTCCTATTCTCTCTGTCCCTTCTCTCTGTAATCCAATGTCTCTGTCAAACCTTACATTTCTCCACAGCTCCATGTATTTAGAGTTCGAGAGCTGTACTCTTCCCAGTTCCCCACTGGAACCATTTTAGGTCCATCCTGTGCCCTAGCTGCAACTCTCCCGTTGATATCTGGGACACTATGTGCATCTTAATGTCTCTGTTGAATGGAGAACACTGACAGTGACGAGGGCCTTCAGCTTTCTTTAGAGACCCTTTAACAGTTTTTACTGCTGTTCATACATCTCTACGGAGTACTGATACTTGTAGCTGCTGGTTGGATACACAGCAGTTACAGTAGTTTTCAATGGAGGCCCAAAGTCACAGCAAAAATATGTCAAAACATCCAGGAAAACTTCTCCTGCAATGCAGTCCTCTTCTTTCCCATCGATTCAGATTGATTTAGTTTGTTCATTTCCCTCTGTACTTCTTCCAGATCTGTATACAGTGCCCACTTTGTTTGTCTGCTGTTGTGTGTTTAAAGATCCCCAAAACTATCCTCTCATAATCAAGAACTGTCTATGAAACTAATATAATTTGCACAATTTTGAGTTTTACCTTTAGCAACTTTTTCATCATGACACAGAGTGTTATTAATCCAATATGGTCAAATAGAGTTCTTGTGTATGTATTGAAAATCTGCATTGGTAACACATGATTACCAGTCTGTTGGGCTACCCATGTATCAATATGTACTTATCTTCTCTTCTCTCTCTCTCCGTCTCTGTGTGGTTTTCCTTGCAGTAAGCAGTGGCTCTGTGACTGTGACGGTGGAACCGAAAGTGGAGGTTTTGCACAGAGAAACTGCCAAACTGCCCTGCACGTACACCGTCTCTACTTCATCAAGCAACATTATCATTGAATGGTCCTACAGTGTAAGTAATTTTTTTTGATTGTAAGTTTTTCGATTAAGTATTTTATTAAGGGAAAAAAATGGCTGTTAATGGTTGTTATCACAAAAAAAACTTTATAATAGAGCAGACTGTCAAAAGTTGTGTTTTTAAATGTAGTTTAGGTATCAGTTCCCCAGTTTTTTCCTTATTATTTACATTTATTTTCTTTTTTCTTCCTTAAATTATTTCTTTTTTTTTCTCCCTTTCCTCTTTCTGTATCTCTACCTTACCATCCATTCAGGAGGTTGGTGGAACCAGGAGGCGTGTGGCTTTCCGCTCCCAGGATGGCGAGGCGAAAAGTGATGACGGCACCTCTCTGACTGGACGGGTGTCCATGGGAGAGGACAACACCTTGACCATCACCTCAGTTCAGCCCTATGACGAGCTCTCCTTCAACTGCCAGGTCACCGCCGGCGCAGCTGGGGTCGGAGATGCCGCCACCGCGCTCAAAGTCTTCTGTGAGTCAGCCAGTGTCAATTTGGCTTTTATTTATGACTAAGATGACCTTATCAAAGGCAACCCCCCTCTCTCCACACACACACACACACACATACACACACACACACACCCGCAGACACTTTCTCATCAGTTTGGGATGTGGGGAATTTATGACTTGTTTTGTTGCTGTCACTGCCTCTAAAAGTTTACGGCTTTAATCAGATCTGTGTGTGTCTATGCATGCTTCCATTTAGAATTGCCCTAATTGTACCTAATGCATGTAATTCATTTGGCTGATTACATTTCACACATTATCTAAGGAACTCCATGCAAAACCTCTTAATAGATATGCATGTCGTAGTGTCTCAATTTGTCACAACTGTCTAAATCTGCAAAAACAGAGCAAACTTCTGCTAATATTTTTTTTTATCATGCATGTGGATCTTTTTCCAATGTCTAGGGTCACCAGTTTTACTTTGATAAGTTCCCCAGAGGTCAATTAACCACAATCTAATCACTCTTGACACAATTGATGAATAGTTCAATCACACCTGTCATGTCTCATATATCTCACCTCAATAACAGTCCAGATTTATCACCAAGGCGCTGGAGGCGGACCCCTAATGCTGGCTGCTGTGTCCTTGTCCCTCCCACAGTGACCCCTGAGCAGACATCAATCATACTTTTAACATTCAGTGGCTTAACTAAAATGAATACCATTTATTTGCACTTTGGATTGGCCTGATAAATCGTTCTCAAGAAGGAAAATGTGCAAAGCAACTATTTTCTTTAGCCAGGCAGCTTGAAAAAGAGCTAACAAGTTATCCATTAACATTTATGCACTCGGAGGCACAATGGTTTAAAGCAATCTCATAAAATAAGCTATTTATTGTAAATAGGCCAGTCGGTGCAGGACAATACCTCATTGCAGTGCTATTTGACAGTGGCCTTTTAAGATGCACTCAATGCCCAAAGTTGTAAGAAAACAGCCGTGTCGCAAAACCAGCAATTATTCTTTGTCCACATTTGACCACTTGGGGGGATGAAATATAGCGTGTCAGTCCAGCTTTAACTTAATAGGGCTGAGTTATGAGGTCTCTTAAGGGCTGAGCTGCAGCAGTGATGGCCTGGTTTGTCTCTCTCAGAAGACCTACAGTAAAGAGTAAACAGTATGTTTGCTAAGAGAAAACACACCAGAAAGGAATGAAAAAATAATTCTGCCTGTACATCTCTGTGTGATTTATGCTGTCTGAACTCTCTTAACATTTAAATTACTCATCTAAGACTAAAAACCCCTTTAATTCATCCCAAATTTGGATAGTATTCAGGTCCAAGAAACCAGATTTTGAATGATAACAAGTCCATATCAAACATCTTGATGACTGCCTGCATTGCACAGTGTGTGGAAAAAGAGAAACGGCTTTAAAAAAAGTGCCTCGGCTTCAGTTTTGGAAGCAACAAAGCATTTGGCGAGTGAGACAGAGCGAGGAATACCCATCTAATGTTTATTTTTATAAGCAGTCGACAGCTGCAGGCAGTGATAAGATGACCTTGCATGTGAACAAGAGAGCTGGGGAATAAAGCAGAGAAACAAGAGGGAACACTCACACCTGTGCTTAAGTGCGCATGTGTGAGCCAGAGAGAGGGTGTGTGTGTGTGTGTGTGTGTGTTTTTTGTTGTTATTTGACCCTTATCAGCTCATGTGAACCAGGTCACTGTGGAATAATGTGAGGCAGGATATTCACTGCTCGGCTTAATTGAGAAGGTCAGCAGGCATGTGGCCCGGACTGCTTATGAGGAAGTTGAGTCTGTGTGTGCTTTCCTATATGTTAAAGGTTTTCCTTGCAGTAAAACATAACAGTATAATAATGATTTGCTCCCCCTCCCTCCCTTTTCCTGTCTTCAGTCGCTCCCGAGAAGCCAGAACTCACAATACCCTCAAGTCAAGCCATTTCTGCAGGAGAGACTACCAGCTCTGAGGTGTGTGTGCAGTTTCAGTAACCGTGTGTGCAAATTTTTTTTATTTTCAAATGAAAACTGAAGACAATTTTTTTAAAATGATTTTTGTCTCTTTGTCTCTCCTGCATTAATACTTATTAGATTGGCACCTGTGTGTCAATGAATGGACATCCCCAGCCAAGGATCATCTGGTTCAAGGATGACCAGCCCCTCCCAGAGGTCAAGGACAGGAAAGAGAGTATGAGATGTCTGACTTTTTGTTAAAAAATTATAGGAACAAAATTATAATTTAATACTATATATTAAACCATATGTCAATAGCAGAGGAGTGCCTTAATGTTTTTGCTTCTCACATCCCTCCTCTCTGTTAGAGACCTACATGGTCCCCTCGGTGGTGAAGGAGGCCTCCAGTCTCTTCACTGTCAGGAGCACCCTGTACATGCAGCCCACCAAGGCAGACAAGGACTCTTTGTTCCACTGCGTGGTGGAGTACAGCATGCCAGAGGACAAGATCAAGCAGAAGAAGTCCGATGACATTACCATCAATCTCTTCTGTGAGTGGAGAGGAAGGAGTTAAAGTGGTTAGAGAGTTTAACTGTCAGAGGCAGACTAGCTTTTTCCACTTGTTTCCAGTCTTTATGATAAGCTAAGCTACTAGCTGCAGTCTTATATTTGTTTTAGACACCCAAGATTTGCATCGACCCCTGCATCTTACTCTTGGCAAGAAACGAATTATGGGTTTTTTTCAAAAAAGTAAACTAATTGTGTAAAATAACAGCATAATGCATAATCACTTGTGTGGTAATCAAGGGGCCATTTTAATCAGAACTGTTTGCTGCAACCCCTGTTGCTGTTGCTGCTGCAGAGATAATCAGGGCCAGAGAGATGTGGGGTTGAAGAGGAAAAAGGAGTAGATTACAAAAAATAATTAACTAACAACAGGCTTTGCATTTGTTGCACATTAAAATTAGTGTGTAGTGCCAAATTAGCACCTCTGTGAAACAGTATCTAGGCACACGGAGCCAAATGGACCTTAGCATGCAACCATTCTCAAAACGATGATGCTAACATGCTGATTTTATTAGTATAATGTTCTCCTCAGGAGACCTTAAAAGTTTATACAAAATTCCTTGACAATCTATCACACAGTTGTTCAAATATTTAAGTTTGGATCAAAACAGCTGAAACTAACTGTCATAGAGCTTGCAGTGATGTGAAAAAAGGCTTTATTTATCCTTGAAACTAAATCTCTCTAATTAAAGTGTCTGTTTGCCTCATCCAGATTCCCATCCTCATGCTACTTTTCATTTCGAGGAAGAAAAATGCAGTATATGCTCTCTAAGGATTAGCATGATTTACAAAAAATTATCAGTGTAACTTCCAGGACTCATTTCATTTGTTGCATATCTTTTCTCCTGCTAAACGCAACAGTTTAATGCAGCCACGGTGGAATTTAATCAATTAAATCAGCTTAATCAGCTCCAGGAGAATGATGAGGCAAAGCGAGAGGAGGCACTTGGAGAGTAAAACATCCCTTTCTGGAATGCATTGCACATTCCTGATTGATGATATCCAGCATAACAGTGTAAATGTATCCAAAGGAGGAATTTTCACCTGTTCAGTGTCTGTTCTTGTCCATCCAGATCCCTCTGAGAAAGCGACCTTTTCCCTACTCAACACTGATCCGGTCAAAGAGGGCGACACTGTCACGATGAAGTGCGAGACTGATGGAAACCCTCAGCCTGACTTTGACTTCACAAAAGATGTGCGTGGGCCTTTCATGCACATGTACATTAGTTTGACACACACAAAAAAAAGATAGAAATGTTGTGGCTTTTCTGCCTTTGCTCCATGCGTCTCACAATGCACATGTTCCTCCGCCCTCAGGAGAAACCCGTCGCCGGTGAGCGTGGTCTTCTTACACTGAAATCTGTCAAGCGCACAGACAGCGGTGTCTACAAGTGCTCGGCCATGGATTTCGAAAACCTGGAGGCCGACCTGAGTGGAACAATCGCCCTCACTGTCAGCTGTGAGTGAGCCGGAGACACACACACACACAAACAGAGACACACTCGACTGCAGGATGTAGCAAACACACACATGAGGAAGAACTTACCTCTTGTTTGTGCAGTGCTGATTTCGCAGTGAGCTGTTCTTTTCATCCGTAGAGTTTAAAGGGTTAGAATGCAAAGAGCTTTAATGGAATCCTTTGAAGAGGCCGATATCCAATTAAGGTTTTCACAGTTCATCTGTTACTTTAATGTTATCCCAAATTCACCCCTTAATTTGATCTTATCATGCACATTAAGCAAAGATAGCCAAGAAATAGCAAGGAATAGACCTCTCTTGGACTTCCAGATGGACTTGACTTCAGAGTAAGTGCAATTAGCTTTGCGCCTACAAAGAAAATTTAATATTCTGCTCAGTTTGGCCTTTTAAAAATCCTTATTACGTGGTTCCTTAAGAGATGAAAAACTTAAATTTGAAGTGCCACTTTTTTTTAACTCCCTTAGACTGTGCCGAAGGCCTCAGGTTTGTGTCATGTGTTTTTTTTTCTCTGTTTCTTAAATGCTTTCCATTTCCTCTCTGTCAGACATTGACCCAATGAACGTGACCCCTGTCCAACCTCAAGTCGTCATGCTTGGAGACAAGGTGGAGTGGCAGTGTAAGACCAAGGCCTCTGGTTTGCATACTGTTCAGTGGAAAAAGGTGCGCCCCATTGCTTTCTCCATCTTCCTCTCAATAAGAAACTGGTTTATTTCTAAGGAGACAGAGCAGCTTTTTTTCCTCATCTACCCACAGAATTCCTCATGAGCTTCCCTAGAAAACAGTTTTTTAAATACAAACCATATGATCCTACATATTAGCAGCACTGATTTGTGATTCTTGTTCATCTTCAGTGCATATTTTTAACAACACTAACTTTCTTAATTAGACTAGACTAAAAAAAGCCATAATGTGACCTGACAGTAACTTTCATAGTGTGCAGCTGTTATCCAGTGCTGCAGCCTTTGGATCTGAGGCAATGCTCTGTATAAAGACAGTTGTGGCACCACTACACAAGCTGCATTGTATTGCATCCAATTGCAGCAGCTGGAGAACAGGCACTAGTGTTTGTTCCATTTCAAAGAATTTAAATAAAGCTACACCAACACTTGTTGAACACTGTAAGTACTCTATCCTACACTAATGACATAGATCAGAATTTATCATCAACCCGAAAACTGTTTAGTTAGCCTGTGTAGGAGACCTACAAGTTTAGTGGCCTATTTGTTATTTATAATTTCAGTTTTACAGTTAACTTCTTCTTGTGCAACTCAAAACCTTGAAACTATGAGTTAATGCAGACATGCTGGAACTGCAAAACAGATGTTAAGATAAGAGTTTATTAAAACAGTTCGGTGTTTGCAGACTCTGTGTGTGTGTCAAGCTAAACATAAAAGTAAATAACAAGGAAAAGCAAACAAAATATAAGCTCTTCATTTGTTTTCTGCAGTTAAATTCAAACAAAAAACAATTTGTGAACCATCACAGTTCTATTTTAAAGGGCTTAGTACATTCTTACACTGGTGTGGCAGCAGTAGTATCTTTGGTATTCATCTCTCTTCCTCCACTTGCGATGTACAGAGTGTTCCTCCAGTGTCAGGCCTGTTGTTGTAGCCTGTGTATCTATTGTTGTGTCTCCTGGGTGTGATAGAAACTCACCTACTGCTGGTTTGCTGAGCAGAGAGCGTGTTTGTTCTGTGTAAGAAAGATTCCTATGAGAAGGGGTTGAGAGGAATTGCAAGAGACAGGTTCATCATGGTGGACTGACTTTGATCTGTTATCACTGCAGTGTGGAGCGAGTGTGTGAAGATTCTTCCTCTGCTTTCCCAGCATAGCAGCATGCCTTCAAACTAGATAATCACAATGCTGTTCTACTCTCATATTTGCACAGAGAGAATAAAAAGAAGAACTTAGAGCTGATAGCATGAGCTCTGTTGGGTTTATTTATGTGTTAGAGCTGATAGCATGAGCTCTGTTGGCTTTATTTATGTGTTTGCGTGTGTGTGTGTGTGTTTGTGTGTGTTCCTCCAGGGATCTGAGGTGCTCTCTCAGGACGGCACGCTGTCAATACAAGATGTTTCCTATGATAAAGCTGGGGAGTACATGTGTGTTGGAGCCGTGCCTTCTGTGCCGGGACTGACGGCCCAGGCCAGTGTCAACCTCACCGTCAAAGGTAACACACTCACATAGACATACAGTGTATATATACACACACACACACGCTCACGCACACATTTACAGATCTGCACGCACAGCCCACTTGCGGAAAAGATGGTAGTTTAAGATGGACTTATCTATCACATCAGCATGAGTAAATTAGCCATAGTTTCACACTTATGTACACAGAGTTGTGTGTTTGAACTGCTAAACTTAGACGGCCTCATCTGCTGGCAGTGACTCTCAGAAGTATGACGCCAACTGCATAAGAGCTGCAGCACACAGAATAATAAACAATGGTCGGGTTTAGGTGTGTGCCGGGCATTGTTTTAGTCAGAGGAAAGAGGCTCTTATGCTTGTGGATGTAACTGAAAGGAGGTGCAACTTCTTACTCTGCTGATAATTTAGTTTCAGTATGGGATAAAACAATCAGTGCTCTGTAAAACATCATATGCTAGTTTAGTGGGATCAACCACTCTTTTACAATAAAGTAAATGTAAGTAATGTGGGCACATTAGTGCTATTAATTTCAAAGTGTATTCAACTCAAAAAAGTAAAGTCAAAAATATGGAAATGTCAGTAAAGGTTAGGATTAATTTAGTCTCTTTATTTTATCTTATGATGGAACAATGTCTTTGAATTCTCATTTTGCTCTTTACTGAATCCAAAAAAGTAAATTGTGTGACTATAAAGCACATTTTAAACATTATCAGCACATCAGATTAAACTTAACCAAGTGATTTATATTTTTATTGCTTGATGACTAATTAATCAACCTGAGTTCAGGTAAATCACATTCTAGGACAGCAGGGGATCCAATATTTTTACAGTGTGTGTTTGTTTTAGCTTTCATGTATTGTTTATAACAAAGCTCCCCCCTGTTTTCTGGCTTTTGTACTCCCTTTCCAGGAAAACCGATGATTGTGATGGCAGATTCTGGAGAAGCAGGAAAGGAAGGAGACATGGTGACTTTTAAGTGCTCGTCCTATGGCTTACCCGCTCCTCAGTTCACCTGGAAGCCCTCTGGAAAAGAGGTAGGAATGGGAGGCAGAGATAAAAACACAATATCCCATTACCAGATAGATTTTCTGTTCCAGTGTACAACTTACAGGAATCAAGATGTAAACAGTCGTAATTGCAACATTCCTGGAAGGAAGTGCACAAATAAAACTATAATAATATGTGTAGATACTGTATGTGTGTAATGTAGATGTATTTGTTTTATTCATTTCAATTTCAATTTAACTTTAAAAAAAGTAAAAAAAACAAACAAACAAACATCATTTGCATTTTCACTTAGGTCAATATGTGAAGTTTCACACTTGATTTTTTTATAACATCTTCACATCTTCTTCTTGGTCAGCTGTTAAACATCAAAAGCAATAGAAAAGGGAAGGAGAGAAAAAGCTGGAGGGACTATGGAAAGAAATATTTTCTTCTGTTTCTTTGATAGTGATCTGATATAGTTGAAACAAAAATCCCATAACAAGCACTTTTAAAGAAACTTTGTGGGGTGAAAGAGATTCAAAATTGAATTATTACACAAAATGAAGTGAAAAAAAAGATAAAAATTTAATGAGCCATCTGAAAAACTTTATAAGGAAATGGTGATGCATGTAAGATCAAGGGCAGCAGATGTTCAAACTTGCACAACACACCATTTTTACAGCAGATCTTGATGTATTATTTAGAATTATAGAAAAATGTGAAATAAAGCCTCACTAGAGGGTGCAAAATATAAGAGCAAGACCGATTAATGCAAAAAATAAATTAGTGCACTATATCAAATAGAAAATATGCCATAATATAAACTTAAACTTCAAGCTAGACTTGAGGAGGGAACATGTAAACTTATGTCTCTTTTTCATCTTTCCTCTACTCTTCCCTCCAGTCAGTATCAGTGCAAGGTAACAAGATGGTGAGCACTGTGACCCTGCAACCCACAGATGAGGTCAAGAAGAACGGCGTGACCTGCGAGGTCTCCAACGAGCATGGAAGTGATACCCAATCCTTTGCCCTGGCAACTGCTAATAAAGGTCAGTGTCTGGCGATGATGGCGACCATGGCTCTTCTTCATCTCCCTTCCACCTCTCACTTATATTTTCTTCACAGAAACCTTTGGCAATTAAGTTTTGATACAGATTAATGTTTTTATAATGAGCCTAATAAAATACTAGAAACAGGTGAAACATTTTTTGTGGAAAATTATATTTTACAACAATAATATATATATATATATATATTTAATATATTTATTTATATTTATATATTTATTTAACAAATCTGACCTAACACTTTGTAAAACACTGTTTGATAATGAATACCAAATCACATTAGCTAGGTTAGCTAGCTTATTTCTGAATTTGTAATACTTGATAATTGGCAGTTGAATGTAATTTTGCTAACTTAGCTAACAAAAAAAATAGCTTGTAAATATACCATGTAAAAATCAAATGCTGTCAAAAAAGGTCAACACATCTGACTTAACACTTCAAAAATGCTGTTTGAAAATGAATACCAGATAACATTAGCTGGGTTAGCATAAATGGAATTTCTGTATTTGTTCAAAACTGCATGAATATTGCCGACTCTGAAACACTCATTTTTCTTCCAAGCAACGCAGATACAAATTAAACTAATCCATGATACCATTTAAGTTTGATTAATACATTTACTGTCATTTTTAAGTTGTGCTTAAGCTTTTGTTGCTAATGGCACCAGTTTACACAGTTGTCGCTTTAGATTGGATGCTCCAAATGATGTTCCTTAGCAACAAATTACTGTTGCTAAAATATTTGTTAGCCAAGATTTCTCTCAAGCTTAAATGGTATAATAAAATAAATAAAGTCACTAAGGTGAAATGGAACGTGAAACGAGGGACTTTCTCCACAATCTCATGAGTGAATTTCTAAAAGCTGATGCAGCTGAATCCAAGCTTCTTTCTGCTCTTTTAGCAGCACAACGACCTGTAAACTAACCCCCCTCTCACTTTTATTCTCCTCTCTCACAGCTACTGACAACTCGGCCGACAGAGGTAGAGCCTTCTCCCTTCTCCTCCTCCTCTCCTCCCTCCTTCTCTCAGGACTCTTTGTTGTACAGACCCTGTAATTTAGAAAATTCCCCCCCTCCACCCATCTCTTCTTGCCCCGGCCCCTCCATCATACAAACACATGCACACACACACTTTCACACACACACACTTACACTCACATACATTACTCCCTCTGCTGTACTGTAATCTTGTATATTTGCCCTCTTGCTACCGAACACTGTGGATATTGTATATTGTTATTCTTCTTCTCTTGTCACCTTTGTATGATGTCTGTCCTATATTTTGTGGATGCTACTACGACTTTTTTGTGGCCCCTTGGGGACAATAAAAGATTCTATTCTATTCTATTCCTTCATTTCCTCTCTTTGTTTCTTAACTCGTGTCTCCTTTTTGGTCACCTCTTCTTTCCGACTGCCTTCTCGTTTCTCGCTTTTCCTTTCAATCGTTTCCACTCGCCGTGGTGCTGTGAGTGTGTGTGTGGGCTCTTGTAACCTTAGCTTTCATGTGCTCTCAGTGACGTTTGTTTTGTGATTGTTGCTTTGCTGTTTTATGGGACTGAGAAACTCTTTTTCTCTCAAAGTGCTGCTCTCTGGAAACCCTGTGCTTAAGTCAGGTCTGTATCGCTAACCCTCTTGACATGTCTATGGCGTTCGTCTACGACTGTAAGTCACTGTGTGTGTATTGATGTCTGTGTGCACACACAGGTTAATGTATATGTGTTTCAAGAAGCTAATGTGTTTTGTGTATCTGGACTTGTATTACTGTAGTTGAGAGGACAGACTTTAAACTGAGACTTTTGGGTAACAGGAAGGTCTTTAATGTATTGATTTTTAGGATATAGGGTTTTTTTTTAATTCAACTCATGTCACAGTCAGTATACCCCCCAAAAGAAGTACAAGAACTATAAGGTGATGGTCAGCTAAACACACATTGTGAATTGATATAGAAATATAAACGACATCCCATAATGATACCTTGGAAAGAATCACGCATCCCGTGTAAAACCAATAAACAAACGAGAAACAACATGTTAATTATTGAGCTTGCAGCATCAGTTCGCTGTTTCCCGAGTCTCCAGACTTTCAGGCTCTACTGGCCCCGGCTATATATATATTTAACAGACAGTAATAAGAGTGTTATTGATCTTTCCATCTTACTCTTGGCAAAAAGTCAGACAAATGTACTGCCCAAAATATTGAGCTGTTCCTTTAATGCACATCAGCCAGCCAATCAGAAACAAATATACTTAATGTCCACTGTGTAAGCTGGTGTCGATACTGAAACTTGCTTAATTTATAATAATGATGTTGTTTATGTGGAGCAGCATCAAATCTGATAAGATAACCGTGGCGTCGTGTCCTCACAAGTACAGTAATACAAGTGTAGGTGGATGGGTGAGTATGTTTCCTGTTGTTTTCTGGCTCTGGTCAGCTGTCTGTTGTTACCTGTGAGTATACAGGCCCCGTTTTTTTGGGTCCCATCACTTTTCAGTCATTGCATTCAATGTTAGGCTAACCCCACATCCCACTCCCTGCTCCTTCTCCTCTCCACCCATCTACCCATCCACCCATCCATTGTCTTCATCTGGACCCTTCCCCCCGAACCCGTCCTCTCCTTCTGTCCGTCCTCCCCTCTCCATCCCGTCACCTCTCCCTCCTGTGGAACCCCAAATGAAATTATTTTCATACCCCTTCCTCCCTCTCTTCTCCCCCACGAATCAAACACCTCCACCTCACTACACCCCTCCATGATGCCCCCCTTCCCTACCACTGCGCCCTTCAAATCAAAAATTCCTAATTTCCCCAACCTTCCTCCTACCTCAATCCCCCCAAACCCTCCTTCCACCCGTCCCTCCATCCCTCCCTCCATGTGTCCCTCCAATCGGCATTGTAGCCGACAAGCAGCAGGGAGGCTCCAGCGGGGTGGTGATAGCCGTGGTGGTGTGTGTTCTGCTGCTCCTGCTGCTGGTGGCCCTTATCTACTTCCTGAACAAGAAAAGCAAGCTGCCCTGCAGCAAGAAGGACAAGAAGGAAGTGTGAGTACACGGGAGAAGACAGAGAAGTGGGGAGGGAGGGGACAGATGGGATTACTGTTGTTAGTGATTACCTCATGTGCTTCAGTAACACCCAAAGTTGAACTACACAATAGTGCTTTGATTGATTTATTAAGAAGCTCCTCTAAAAACACAGTGATGATAAACCTAGAAAATATTTTTTTAACAAAAACAGACAAATGTAATAAAATGAGAAAGTGTTGCACATAAAAAAAGAAAGCATCAATAATTCAGCAAATAACTGGATAAATAAACTCGACAGAAATAAAAGAGCTGTGTACTCTCCAAGAAATTAAAAAACACTTGGATAAGAATGTTTTTCCACAAGCATTTGAGTAAAATTACAACAGAGCTGCTTTCTTTGACTTCCACTAGTTATGAGTAGTCTAGATTTTTCTACTTCTGAAGGGTTTTTTCCATCAATCATAGAAGATATATTTTGGTGTAGCAGTCAGCTGTGCTAATTTAATTGTACTAGCACTTCTGGCATACATTTAGACTTATTTTGTGTAAAATAATATCAAATAATGCTTCATTGTTGATTTTAGGAAATAAGCCAAGTCTCTACAAGGATATAATGCATAAAAACTGCGTTGAATTGTAAAAGCAGATTGGTTTGTTTTTGATTTGCACCTCTTTCAAAAGAAGTCAGTTCATGCCATTGTGCAGAAAATGAGGAGAACTGTGGACAAACTTTTAAGAAGCAAATATTCTCTAAAGTCCAGTATTCTTTCATTAGTTGCTCCCATTTTTCCCATTTCTTACATGTTTTCCTTCTCTCCCGACCTTTCTACAGGGCCACTGGAGAAGTGAACAATGACATTGTGGTTGAAATGAAGACAGACAAGGCCAACGAAGAGGCCGGTCTCCTCAACAAGAGACCGTCCACAGAGCAGGTGAGACTAATGGACGCAGGCAGTGAGGCGTTCAGAGTCAAGGACCTGAACAGCAATGAAGTTATACTGAGTTTGCTGAGAGTGACACTTTCTGTCTCTCTCAGCAAACTCAGGAATGAAAGCTACTGTATAAGCTCAGTAGTTTAGGAAGCTTTACTCACTTCAGCATTCATGAATATGTCTCATAATGCTACAGATTAATGATATACAAGGAGATGTAAAAGATACATCATCTAGTGAGGACAGTGCGAGGACAAAAAAACAACCTTGTCTTCATTAAGTGACTTTTTATTTAGTCATTTTTTTATGGTCAGGCATGTAATATGAAGACTGTTAACATAGAAGACAAAAAAAGTCAGGATTTTTCAAAGACTGCAGTCACGTTTGGATCAAATCCTGCAGAGAAATCTGTTTAATCTGGCTTGTAAATGAAGTTAAGAGAAGTACATTAAGATTATTTGGACACAAGCAAGCAACAGTAACTTCAAAAGCAAGGCTGAGAATGGTCACGTAGACATAAACTCGCCTGCGAAGATCCATTATAATGAATGCCATCAGTTTGACATAGACGCGAGCTTTACTGGAACATGTTCAGACACACCAGTCATGCTGATTGAGCGTCTAAAGTCAGTTTTAGTTCAAAGGGAGCAGATTTGAGAAAACTGTCCCTGCAGCCCAAACGCCGTAGTGTGACAGCCGCACAGAGTCATCTAAAAATGTCATCACAAATGTGGAACATTTCATCATGAAACTCATGCTAGTGGCACATTTGACGTGAACGTAAAAGCCACTTTCGGCGTGCCTTGTTTTATGGGATTTCTGAAACTACTGACAGCAGGCTGTGTGACATTTAAGAATTGCAGGGAGATTGCAGACATGTGTTTTGCTTTGCTTTTGAAATGGATATAACGAGAAGGTGTAAAAGTCGGTCTTTCCATATGCCATCAAGAGGTGTTTCTTCCCCGGGATGTCATTAAAAAAATATCACCCTGCAAGCTGTCTTCTGAAAGGCTGCAGCTCCTCCGCCGATGTTTAATTTTATTCAGAAATTAAACCTTGACTTTTGCATTTTACAACAGAATTATGTGGAATGATGCTTTACCATCCCAAGAACACAAAATAGCTAGCACAAATTTATAATGCTGACAGATTAAAATGCCAGATGTGAGACACATGACAGTGATATTGTGTTGTGAAAAAATGCTTCTAATTCAGATTTCACAAACCAAGCTAAAACATTGAATTTCATGACCAAAGTACTGCATGTTTTTATTGGAGGATGCTTTGTATACAAGCAGCAACCCTGAACATGTCATGCAGTATTATCCATCATGTGAAAATCATTTATTTTATAATGCTAATGTGCCGTCTGTACTCGGCTGCACATGCTAAGTTGTTGAATAAACTATGAGTGAACATGTAGGTGGGATATTTATTGATAAAATCAAATAATATGCTTTATAAATTTAGCTTTAGGGCAAAGTGAAACAATAAATATCTACCACAGTGATGGCACGTCTGTCATATTTATGTTGTTCTTTGTGTGTTTTTCTCTCCTTCTCTGTGGCAGTGATGAAACAAGATGATGAAAGTAACCAACAGAGGGATGAAGGGAGGAGGATTACACTCATGAAGACAACAGGGCTAATTTTTATTTACTACACAAGACTGAAGGGTGACAACAAAAGGGGGAACATGGAGATTTGTGTGTTTTTCGGGACCTAGGGGAGGCTCACCATGTTTGGCATTGGCCACGCTTGTTTTATAACCTGGAGTAGAACCTTCTTGGATGGAGTTTCTCCTTTTTAATCAAAGAAAACGTTGCCTTTTAAAGCTTAAACTCCACCCTTGTGCTACCTCAGGTTTAAAAACACACATGTTCAAAATTGCAATGTGACATCACTGGAAGACTTTATTATCATGGCTTCTTTTGATTCTAACTCCTTATTCGCTGATCACATCCTTATTTGACTCCTCTGCAGAGCAGATCAGTACAGTGAAGCATGGCAGACACACTCCAAACACAGAGGCAGAATTTCTCTTATCTACCCCAAATAAAACGCAAAATGCCATTAAGCCGCTGTGTTTTTTCTTGAAGTGTGTCTGCATGTGAACAAACACTGAACTGTGTATTCTGTCTTGGTGTTTTGCACTTAAATTCTGTGCTCTCTGCTGGGAATATTGGGAAAAAACAATCACAGGCTGCCGTTCTGTTTTGTTCACCTCAGTAACAAGTGATGATTTACACTCACAACATTTAATCGCTAAGCACACTGTTTGGCACACATTGCTGTAATATTTCTGCTCAAAGAAGCTCTCTTTTTGTGCTGTTTCTATAATTGCATTTTTTTGCCACCTGTGAGTGTTTATGTGTTTTTTCTTCCCTAATATCCCTAATTTGCTTTCCATGGAAACAGCCCAGGCATTTAATAGCACCAGCTCTTCCTCTAAAATTGCTTGCCATTTTAAATCCAGCTACAAAGCAACCAAAAAAGCAAGCTACTAGGATGTACAATTCTTTTTTTTTTCGTTTTCAGCGTGTTTGTTATGCTAGTACATCACTTGTTCACTTGTTTTCCTTTGTTATCCCATTTTTTGTCTGTAAATTCAGATACTGATTACCTTGTCTATCAAGCAGGAGATGTTCTGTGCATGAGTCTGTCGTTACCATCCACACTGATATGATTTTGTTTTAAAAACACAGAAAATTTTGCTGTTTTTATGCCTAGCATCCACACTAGACCGGCATTTTGTGACCCCCCTAAAAGGGAAACTTCAAAAAGTGCTGCTGACCCCTGATTGAGTTTGAGTTTTAGTGACAGAAACAGAGACTTTTGAAAAGGATGACGCAGACTCACCTCATTACATGATCACTCCGAGTCCATGTTTCCAGCCTTATGACAGTCTCAAACTTATGTTCCTTTCACTAAGCTGAGAACTCTGCGTTCTCACTTTACATCACTGCTGTCAATTTTGTTTTCTGCACAGAGGCAGCAAACTGCAGAGTAGACAATCTGCTTCCTGTTTACACCGCCATGAGCATGCCCAGTGTAGGTGAATAATCATGGGATATGTCGATTAGTATGCACAAAGAATAATCCTGATGAGGGCTAAAATGCATGAATGGAGATCCTTTAGTTTTTGAAAAGCTGTTTTAAAATGAAAACATATTAGTGTGGACGTAGCCTGAGCTGCTCGCCTCAAACCATAGTTGCCAGCATTTCTTACGAGTCTTTTACAGCCTTTTAGTCCTCTACTCCTGAATGAACCCACTCTCACAAGAACAGCACGCAGCCGTTACACTCTGAAAGCCCAATTATCATCAGGCTTCGCTGTAAAAATCGGTCGATTTCGGTGTAATGGTCCACAGTCTAAAAACTGAGGCCTGCTGTGTTGCTGTTTTTTTCACATGACAACAAAATGGGACTTTGAGGAGCTGCGTCGTGTTAGTCACACATTCACTTGTTAGGAGAAATCACTGGCACAGGTTCACTCGAGTTTAATGGGAAGGGAATGGGAGTTGTGGGAGGGGTTGGGGTCGTTGCCGGAGTATGTGATGTACCGTTTTGTTTTGTTTTTTAACCAAATGAAAGATTTGTGAGTGTCGCAGCAAGACTGTTTCTCTGTTTAGGTACGCAGTGCTGGTGTTTCTGTTTCCCTCCCCCACACAAACCAGAGAGGTTTGATAGCGGGTTGATGTGCCCTTTTTGTTTTGTTTGTACACTGGAACCAATGGCCTTGTTTTTTTTGTTTTTTTTAAAGAAAGGTCACCTCAAACCACTATCTCTGCCGGCAAAGCTGATTTTATTTTTTAATGTCTGTCTACTGATCTTGCCATATTGACTGTTAGCAAACCTGTGATGGCAGGTGAGATAGATAAGTGAACTTGGAGCATTGTTTTTCTTTTTGATTTTAATGTTTTATATATAAAAAAAATTTGTGGTATAAAGTTGTTTTTTTTTTAGAACGGGGATTCTTAATTTTGGAACTACTGAGTTTTCATTTTTCCATGCTTTTCTGCTTGCTCTGAGAGAGGAGAGAAATGTTTGTTTTTTTTAAAAAATTTAGGTTTCTTTTTGAGATATTCTCAGTGCTTTACTTCTCTCTCTCTGTACTGTAACTGTATATTTTGTGGTACGCTGTTGTGACATCTGTGGTGTGTTGATGTATCTTTTTATTTTGTTCCAGCTGTGTAGAATTTATAATGAAAAAAACTCAAGAAAACCAATCACATCTCTATTTTCTTCGTGTTTTTATTCCCATTTATGAAACAGGCAATCTGCAAAAGTTGTTTTGGAATTTT
>JAPZDY010000025.1:8099444-8109851 GCA_029783645.1 Ctenochaetus hawaiiensis
TTGTGTGTCTGTGTGTGTGTGTGTGTGTGTGTGTGTGTGTGTGTGTGTGTGTGTGTGTGTGTGTGTGTGTGTGTGTGAATGTGGGTTTAGAGGAGGGGTTCATTTTGTGTATTTGTGTTCTTTCTATCTCCTCTCTGGAAGGAGTTTTTGTAGCACAAAAGCACCTTCATGCCGAAGGCTTCATTCCCACTTCGATCACACAAATCAAAGTGTGCACTGAAAAAGAGTAAACATTTCCTTTCTACCTGAAGGTATAAAGGATTTCTTTTTATTTCATTCTCTTATTTGTGTATTTGTTTACCCAACAGGTGGTGCAACAATACAACCTTATCCCATTCTCACCCACTGAAATACTAAGTTCATAGCATGCTTACTGCCTTCTGACAGCAAAGAAACTTCACTTTAAAAAGAGTCAGTAAACACTGACTAATCGATTTAGATTCTGTCTAGCTTGGCAGAATTGAGTTTTTTCGGCAGAATAAATTGGATTACTGTTGGAATTTCACTGTCTGATTATCCATAAATATTATTCATAATCACATCATTAATTTTTATGATCAGTCAGTGTCAGAGAGGGGTTTATGTAGCTCTATGGTCATTTATGTGTTGATGAATTGAGTGATGTGCTCAGTGTTTCCATTATTGTGTCCACCCCTCATATGTATACGCTCATGGCGCTGCACTGCACTCCTAACCACATTTACTGAACAGCTTATGTCCACCAAACTCCTCATTCTCATTCATATGCACAGCAATTTCCAATATGAATACATAATGCCTCCCCCACCTCGATCTCTGCCTGTCTCTCAAACAAACAGACACACACATACAGTCTCAGAGGTGTGTGTGTGTGTGTGTGTGTGTGTGTGTGTGTGTTAGGACTGGATTGTGAGTGAACTCACTGATCCACTGTAGTGGTAACTATGATGGAGAGAGTTGGAGAAAAACAGAGTAAAACTAAGTGAGAGGTGGTGTGTCTGTGTGTGTGTGTGTGTGTGTGTGTGTGTGGGTTGGAGACTAATAGCCACAGTGTTCATTATCCACATCAGCTTCCACAGTATCAACATCCACATACACACACAGTCTCATAAACACATGCATTAACAAAACATGATTTTAATCACTTATTCACACACTTGCTTCCTCTCAGAGAAGCTTTCCACACGTTTGCACACGCTGCATCCCACACAGACATGCTCAAATACACACATGCGCACACTGCTGCCTCTCAATGTGCTCTTGTAGCTATTAGGCTAGTATCATTAAAGCTCTTCAGGCTAATTATCTCCCCTGATGAGCCACAGGTCTCAATGGGACGACGGGGAGAGATCAGGCGTGATTGACTTGGCCTGTTCTATTCTCAATAAGCCATTAGCCTGGAGAACAAACACACACACACACACACACACACACTCTTGCTTGCACAGGCTTGTGCTAATGTAAGTCAGCTTCCCATATTCATTTACATCTTTGTGAAAAGACCTGTCAGTTGATAGGAAGAAAAAGTGTGATGGATGGATAAGTGCAAGTGTGTGTGTTTCTGTGTGTGTATGTGTGCGGTGTGTGTCTTTCTATCTGATTGTGAATGTGCATTTGAGTGTGTTCGTCACTTTTCGTCTCTTGTGAGCCAGGTGCCACAGGGGAATGCTGGGAATGTAAGCAGGCGATGAGTGATGGCGACAGTTTGCAGAGAAACAGGGGAACGGTGGGAGACGGGAGATGCCTTTCGTTTACTTTGCGGATACTGTACCAACCACTGATAAGCACTGTCACACCCCTGGAAAAAGATTTCCCGCTATGGATCATCGTTCATTTTAATTCCCTCATTAATCAGTTTATGCCACGGCGTTTGGGCAATTTAGGATGATATTTTCAATGAGGGCCGTGCATGCATGCCTGAGTTCTGAAAGCCAGAAGAGAGGGGAGGAGAAAGGGAGGACGTTTAGAAAATGGGAAATAATTTACAGTATGCAGGAAGCAGGGAAGGAAAGGAGGGTTGGTTAACCATTAAAAAAAAAGGTAAGCATATTAGCTAACTGGGCTGAGAGAGATGATTCCACAGTCTATCCACAGTCTGTAGGTTCTCAGTTCATGTTTGTCTGAAGGGTAAAAACAAGTGAAATGGGCAGAGGAAGAGTAGCTCAGTGGGAGTCAAACTTGTGTCTAGAATTTATTCCAGGGCATAAACATCCCTCTGACCACCAAGGTCATCTTATCTTTACAATGTCTGATTGTGTTGCTCCATTAAATTCTGAGTCAGAGCTCAGGAAGGTGCTCCTGACCTCTACAGGCCAAAGAGCGAGGTGTCTCTTTGAATGCATGGGAAAAAAAACCTCAACAATGCTGCATGTTAAGACTGCAACATCGTTTTGTTGTTGTTATGAAGCAAGAAATCTTTCTTTTTTTATGACATTGAGACATCCTTTTTGCCCTTTACTCAGAGAAATGTGGGGCTATGGTGCACTTGATGACAGCTTCTGTGAAATTAGGGTTTTAGGGCCGGAGGTCAGGGCATCAGGGCTGCTCTATGGATAGCAGCCTTGCCTCAGAGCAAAGCATGAATGCCTTTCCTGTAGTTGCGTGGGTTTCCCCCTGGTGCCTGGGTTTCCCCATCACCAAAAACATCAACATATAGGTAAAACTTCTCCTGTCAGTGCCCTTGACTGCAGCTGGTTTCAGCAGCATTGGAGTTGAGCTCTGTATGGTGACTGGCTCCAAATGAATGGGTTAAATGCACAGAAATGATTTAACTACATTGTGTTTTGCATAAGTGTATAAGATGATTAAAGAATAAAGAATTCCTGAAGTTTTTACCCAATCTTTTTTTAATTGGATGATTAAGTTTACTCATCTTCAAAAATATTTATGACATACATTAGCTGTGAATGAAGGATGGCAGTGTCACTGTGTCATTCAGCCAGCTGGTCAGTTAGCTTGATCCAGACAGAAACACTTCAACAATTGTTTAAATTACATTCAAGTTTGATATAAATATTTGTGATTTTTAGAGTCTTTTTCCTGAAGACTTTGGTGATGCCTTGATATTTCAAGGTGATACAGTGATCATTGTACCTGTAATTTGTCAGCATCTCAGGGAACATGTTAGCATGTTAAAATTAGCATTTAGCAAAAAAACACCACAGTACATTTCTCAAAGAGCCACTTGCCTGACAATAGACTTTTAGTCCTGTTATCTGTTATATCTGAGGCATATCCTCCCTCCTCTGCTACATATCACTGTTTAACCTTACTGAATGGCTTTGACTCACTCTGTTTGCAGAGGAAATAAAAGGCTGAATTCCAACTAGAAATTATAGGGAAGAAATGGGCTGTGGTGTTTGCAGGAACCCGTGAGATAACCCATTTCAATTACCAGAGACTTCAGGTAGAATTTATTAGGGAGATGCTTTAGATCTCCAAAGCAGCCTGGTAAGACCAGGGACCGCGCCCTCTTTGGAGGGAGGAAGGCCACATTTAACAAGCCATAACAAACTGCAGATTATTTGGGATTCAGGATACAAAGAGACCAAGAAGGTATTTTTTGGGGGGGGGGGGGGGTTATCCCAAAGGATTTCGGGCTTGTTTTGTTGGGAATCCTGTCTGGTGGAATAAGTGAAGCATCTTTTGCATCTACTACAAAAGCAACAACTTACTGACACAGAAGCTATTAAATTAAATTGGTGTCAGTCAAATCCACCAGAATTACAAAAAAACTGGCTGTCCAAATTGAAAGAAAAAAAAAAACAAACACAAACAGCAGCTTTTAAAAACTCGCACCAATTAATATCACACTCCTTTCTAAAGTGACACCCCAGTTACCAGGGTCAGCCCCTCAGGTTGCTTTCTGTCTCCTGCTGAGGAGGGAGAAGAAGGGGGAGACTGGGTGAGGGACGGGAGAGAAATACGGAGAACAGATGGTGAAGTGGCCCCTATGTTCAGCTGCCTGGGTGATTATGGGCACAGCTGTCAGTCACTTTTCATGTAAGAGTGTGTGTGTGTTTGTGTGCATGTGGGCTTGTGTATTTGGTTTTGTGTATGTATGCAGCATCTGTGCTTTGTGTGTGTATGTGTGTTTGTGTATTTATGTGTGTGTATGTGCCTTTAACTCCCCCATGTGCTCTCCAGTTTCTTTGTCTCAGTAATGCTACACTGGATCCATGTGTTTATTGCTATAGCATATCTTTAGGAGGAGCTGGTGCCATGGAGGAGGCTCCGGTATCAGATCAGAGTTCACACAAAAACCCACAAGGAATGAATGATTCATTTCACCTCTCCACACTGTCTGTCTGTCTCTCTCTATCCTCTCTTTTTGGATTTTGGTGCTGTGTGTTTCTCTATTATTGGGCTTTATCACCATCTAGTGGTGCTTCACATTAATGCTACCCACATTTTGTCATGTGGGTTCATTTGCATGTTGTAAAATTCTGAGGCAAATCTAATAACCAGAGTAATTTTATTTAAGCTATTTAAATAAATGTTTACTCCATAATTATATTCACATTATGTGCATAATGGCAACTACCCTTTTAATACTAAAAATGACAAGTTGCATAACATCAAACCTGACCTTTTGGCCACTAAGCAGCAGCAGAACACGACATAAACACAATATTGAAATCACCATTAGTATTTAATCAAAGTGTTATGGTATAGTTGTGAGCAAAAAGTTTTTATTTTCACATCCTGCAAATTGACCGATCCTGTTTGGACTCATGTTTTAGGCCACCTGATGAATGTGATCTGATATTTACTCTCTTTTTAGTGCTTTAGCTTAAATGTTCAAAATCTAGAACAAAGCCAATATTTGCCGCCATGTCTTATTCATCGTTACTGTCACATGCATAGCACCATGTGTGAAGTTATGATCTACTGTGAATAAAAAAAAACTGAGCTAATTAGCAGAAACTATTAGCCAGCTGTGGAAACGTTTCACAGGCAAATTAAGAAAAGGTGTATGAAAATTCATGAATAAAACATGATTCCTTGCAACATACTGAAATTTTTATTTTGTTGTTATTGTTTAGATCCACATTTATGAGTTCATGTAAAGAATTTTTTCCACATTTTTTTCTTAACATAAGATGTGCATTTGAGACCACTGAATATTGTTTACAAGTCAGTCAATCTTATCTAAAGAAATGCTTTCATGAAAATACAGTAGTGCTGCCTCATTGGCTATAAGGGCAGCCCCCTAAACATTGGGTTTTCACCTTTAAATAAAGGGGTCAAATGCAGTGTTTATAACAGAGTTTGTGTTTTATCTGTGACTAAACGCCTCTCTGCTGCCTCATTTCTTTTTTGCTGGCGGGGTGGTTTGTAAAGGTGCATAGCTGTCCATCACACTGTTGATCCAGTCGTTGTACTCGCACAGCTTGCTGTAGACGCTGGGATTGGCGGGGTTTGTGCAGCCAAATGCAAACCATTGCACACCCTGCAGCTGGCCATCACACACCATCACACTGCCACCATCATTCTACAGCAGGAGGCAGGAAGGAAGGATGACAAAAGAGAGACAGATGACAGGTTAGATTAAGCACCATGACAGATGTAGAGACAAGAGTTTAATCCACAGCGTGTTCAGGTTGTGATCATGCTCACCAAGCAGTTATCTTTGTCTGCTTTACCAGCACAGACCATGGATGGGCTCCAGTACACATACTCAGGGAACGTGTTCATACATGATTGGTCATCCACAACTGGCACAGTTATACACTTTAGGTATTGAGTGGGCTCGTCTGTTAAAAAGAGAAAGGAGGTGGGTTATCACTCAGATTTATTCAAACTAAGCGCTCCACACAATTTCATCTGCATCTGTCATGAAAGTGCAGTTTAGTAGATGTGACATTTGTTCTGTTGTATCACTCATCAATCTTCCACTCAATGTTTGACAAAAGCTTCCTTCCTTGTCCTCGGTAGGACTTTGTATTACTTCCCATTTTTTTGCATCACCAATTCTTGCTCTGGAGCATCAAGTCTAAACCTTGACTAAGTATTATTTTCAAGGTCTACCTCTTTTAATTAGTGTTGATCCCCGACTGGGCATTTTGACAGCCAATTAGAAACTCCTCTGATTAAAGAAAGCCATTTTCAGCCATTATTAAAACAGAACATTCGTGCATTTTTAGAGCAGCAATGACCAGCATAATAACCGGCTTTCTAGCAGATATTCACCAGCTGATCATCTGGCTTTCTCCTGCATCACAGTGAACATGTGAAAGCAATGGGCTAAACATTATATTGTGTTTTTATTCTCTTTCTTAAGCCTAAATGTTCAATAAATGTCTCCTGCTGTAAAGTGAATGGTACTTCTTATTCCTTTGCTGTCACTCCATTTGTATATTGAGACCTTAAACACAGCATTATGCTATTTCACTCACACAAGTATAAAGTTTAAAAAGGGGAAAAGCCCACAAAACTGGGTAACGTCAGTCAAGAAACTGTCATTGTTAAACAATTGCATTTTCTTGTACTTTGACATACTGGTACCGCATCTTTTTGTAATCCTGTCTGTTCGTGGCAGTGTTTTGTGCCAAAGGACAGAAAGCATTAGCAGTCTTGAGTCAAAAAAACATGGCATGTAGTTTTTATCACCCCTAGTTGGTGCTAAAAAGCACAATTTACACAATACAAACAACATGGATTTTATTGTCTTTGTCAGCTGCACTAGCAGTTACCAGTATGAACAGCAGAGATCATGACCTCTACTTTTGCCTCTGCTGCACCAGCATCTTTTACTGAGTTCAGTCCCTCATTCAGCAATGCTTTCATCAATCTTTGTCATGTTAACAAAGTTGAACAGTACGGTCTGGTTTGTGAACAATGAAAAACTAGAAGTGCTGCAGCACAAGTGCTTATATCACTGTAACCGCTGGTCTGTATGATATGATGCGATGACATCACTTATTAGAGACATTATCGTCTGGGTGCGTTCCTGACTTGTACACTTCTTCTCAAATGCACTGCAGCTTCTCTCATTCAAGGCTTTTTGAAGGATCAGACCATCCAAATAACTGGATGGAATTTCAATTTGCTGCTCACAGCACTTTAAAAAATAAAAGAAATAAAATATCTCTTTAGATTCATTACACAGTACAAATTGAGCTGAAAAGATGGCCCACATAATGAGCTGCCTAAAACTTTCATGTGAGCCTTTTTCAACAATAGAAACAGTCTGTATGAAACACTGAAGTCTGTTGGAATTCACGTCTCCATTTTATAAAGTGGATTATCTCAGTTTACTCAAGTATTGTTCTTCAGTGCAGTATTGAGGTGTCTGTACATTACTTGTTTATTTTCATTATCTGCATACTTTTCCTCCACTACATTGTCTGATCACTTATTAGTTACTTTACAGATTCAAGTTATTGATACAAAAAGTAATCAACCAATCAATTATGATGTATAATCTGAGTGTAAGCTACAGATTAATCAGTTAAAATCCTCCTTTGCCAGCTGCAACATTAAAATAATTCTTACACATAATGCTTTACTACTTATAATTTTACATTTTGTATATTCTGAAATGGCCCATTATTTATTGTGAGTGCCTTACATTTTTGGTATATTTTGATAGCAATACTTTTGTATTTTTACTTAAATAACATTTTCAGTTAACTTGAAAGCGAATATTTCTTCAGTATGATAATACTATTATAAAAAAGCCTTTAAAGCACAAGTTCATTTAACACTGTCAGGCCTCAAAGATACGCACTAAGATATTTTTACTAGAATCACTAATTAAAAACTATAGCCACAAATAAAAATCTTTTTTGATAAGAACTCTGGAGAAAAGGACAGGAAATACTTTGGGACTAGATTATGGAGCACTGGCTTTTCTGCAATTATACAAAACTCATGTGGTGACAAGGTCATGAGGTGTAAAAGCCACAGCGGCACCTTTAAATCCACTTACAATAATTTGGGATGGTGGATCCCCATCCGCTGACGTAGCAGCTGTCTCCAGGCTGTGGGCAGCGGCTGGGCAGAGGGACCGGCTGGACGTACTGGTTGAAGAGAGCTGGTTTGCTCAGCCGGACCAGTGTGAGGCTGTGGAGGGGTGAACGGTAGGGACTGTGTTGAATCACGTCAGCAACAGTTATGTGCTGCTCTGTGCCCTCCTCCAAAGTAACGTCATGTTCCCCGAGAGATGCGATGGAGACGTATGGTCTGAAAGGACAGCGGAGAGGAGAACACAATTCATTAGGATAAAAAAAAAAACAGTGTTACCTTATCGGGGATTATTAAGGCATTTTTCTATGGCACACTGATTGAATTGTCTGATGATTTAATATTATCTTCACATTATTTATTTACATTTACATAATATAACATTTACATAATAAAATGTCCTAAAACAATTTCGTTTTGCTTCCTTATATATTATTATGTGTACAAAAATAAACAAAAAAACAAATTTTTTTCTCCTATTTTAAAGAAAAACATGCTTGATACTTGATGAACTGAAGGTCAGTTGAAAAGGCTGCAGCAATTTTAGGTACAAACAATGCTAGGTTATGTTTTTGAATTCTTGCATAGTCAGATATATCAAGCACTTGAACCATGTTCATCACAGCCCACATGTGATTTTACTGCTGATACTTTGAGGAAACTGGATGTAGATAAGAGCTATTAGGAACAAAATGCTCCTCAACCAAAACAAGTGCAATATTTTTACATTATTTTTCTTGTTGTAAATGACTCTGACAAGAAATAACTCCAGACGTTGAAACAAGACCCTAAAAATCATGCAATTAAGTCAACATCAGCAATAATTTTTCATTTGGCGCTAACAGTCACTTACGAGGGGGCACATTGAAATGAGGTTACTATCCACCATTCGTTGATGAGAGCTCCACTGCAGGACAGTCCTCCACCGTGCAGATGGACCTGCCAGGGTCTGGTGTGAGCTCTGCACGACCTGTAGTCCTGAAGGGGAGACGCTCCTGTAACACAACAATAACACCAAAGGCAAATTAAGTGTCTGTTCTTGAAGTAGTTTATTTAATCTTTGACACAACAGAATAAATTGCTACCTGCAAGCCCCAAGGCAACCACCAAAAGAAGAAGATTCATGTTTGTCTCTGCTGTTTTTCCAGTGTTCTTCAGTAGCTCTGATGACTGATGTGATAGCTGGCTTCTGGCTTTATACCTGCAGGCTTTTCATAAGACCCTGGGAGGAACAGACTGCTTTATTACTGTCCAGCATCATTTCCAGTTGAGCCGTAGCTTTTGTGATAACCTTATCAGAGATGTTTGCAACATCCACATTTATGATATACTCACTGATTGGAGTGACACACTTTATTTACCGTAAGCTGTCGTTCCTTTACAGAGAATAAAGACCCTGAAACACCTAAAAGACATTTTTCATAATATATTCCATTTACAGATTTTGTGTTTTGGTCAAGTTTATGTCTTTTTCATAGATGGATGATCTGCAAAAATATGCTGTGCAGGGACTATTTCAGGTCATTTTAAAACTATTCTTTCTAGATAGTCTGTGCTAAGTGTCCTCGATAATGAACAACGGTGTCATTAATAAATGAACAAAGTACTACAAGAAGTAAAGGAGATAAGATTAAAATGGATATATTATGACTACTGTAATATATGTCAAGTTAATTTATTACCATGACGCAACTTTAAAAGGGCACAGATCACATAACTCTGACTGCCCTTTTTGGGAAATCCAAACATTTGCGAATAACATTCACTTCCCCTTTTAATTCTCTAAAAAGTAAACTGAAATATATATTATTTTCACTTAATAACTTATTACTTTCCCAAAACAGGTGGAGGTATCCTCACAAAGCTGAAAAAACATTTAATTACCTCAGTTTTGTAACAAGATTTATTGATTTAAGTACGGATAGTGTGTCTCAGGTCAAGGGACAACTAGTTAATAAATAAACTGAATAAATTTTTCTTACCACATGTTTTTGTGGAAATGTTGGGAAGAAATTAAAAGGCCCATGTGATTCCCAATAACTGTAACATTCTAGGAATTATTCACGTTAAAATGTTTTGTCGATCCTCAGTTGTTTTTTTTTAATATGAAAAGGAGCACAGATGGTTGGGTTTTTTTTGTTTATTTTATTGGATCTCCATTAGCTGGGACCAATAAAGGTTGTTCAAAAAACATTAAAGCAGTTCTTAAAAGAAGACAAAACATAAGGAAAAAAAATTATTATCCAAAAAAGCATCTTATGGAAATACAATTCAAGTAAATCAATAAAGACGACAAACAATTATTATTTTTATCAATAAATTGTTCAAATTACCACATACGATGCTAATTATACAAACAAAGTTAAGACAAAACTGATAAGTACTACAATATAACATCAAATCATCTATTCTAATCATGAAATGCAAGACTACAACAGAAAAATAATAAAATTAAAAAAT
>JAPZDY010000025.1:8124553-8147669 GCA_029783645.1 Ctenochaetus hawaiiensis
ACAGAAAAAAAAAATCCTCAACATGAGACTCGATTATCAAAAACTCTTTATTAGCGCCATGAAACACATCTTAATTTAATAAATGATCAGATTGTCCTCTGATTTTATGAGGGGGCATATTTTAATGATGAGGTGCAGAACTATTCATTTGAGAAAAATAAAAGGACATCATATAATGTAAAACTTCAACAGTTTTATCTTATCTTGTGAAGAGCTCATTGCATTGATGACATATGATCTAAGTAATTCAAAATTCAAGTCTCTTTAAAAACAATCCCAAGCACAGTGTAGGAGTTGTGTAAAATTAAAATACCTTTATTTTTTTACATGGCAAAATGTTAAGGTCTCTGTCAGGTTCAATGCCAGCAGCACTGCTACAATGACAGTGCATCCATTTACCTCAGCAAATCCACTGTATGTGTAAACTTACTTGGAGCTAAACCTAATCTGATTCTAACTGGTTGACATTTATCTTGTAAATGTTTTAAATGAAATGGGAGTTTTGTAAAAGAAAATGCTTGGAAAAAAAAAACAAAACAAAACTGAGTTTATCATAATTATTCCATTAAGTTTCCTTTATTTTTATGGATTTTTGTGTGTATTTTGTCCTAAAAGGGGAACAGCTTACATAACTGATAATCAATATGTTTTTCATACTTATTAAAAAAATTTTATTTGCTTGTCAATAGATTTAGAAGCTCCTTGAAATAAAATGAAATGCAGTGATAACGCTGTCTTAGACCAGAGTTGTTCTTTTATTGATATCAAACATATTTAACAGAAACTTAAATTCAACACAATAAGATGCTCTTTTTTAACATTGAGAAATACCAATACAAACACAGATTTATTTTTTTTTAATTGTTTTCATGTTTTCAGATTACACTTTAATAAAAAAAAATCTTTTTTATAGGGAGGCAATGGAACCATTTAGTCTGGTCAGCAGAGAAATGTTTCAAGTGACACATCAGCGTAACAACAGGATAACATGAAGAGGTTGGAGGTCAAAGGCGCAGAGGGAAACTCGTCTGCTTGTCTACTCGGTCAACCTTTCCCGTATCCTTCGAGCCTGCTCACTGGCCCACTCGCTGAGGAGGACATCACAAAAAACACATATTACACAGATTCATAGCCTTCATGTGAAAATCTGTGAATGGATGCTGTGTGCGTAAGCGTGCGCGCATACCGTGACTTGACCACAGGCTCACTGTCCCGTATAGTCTCATATGCACCTACGACCTTCCCAGCCGCTTGTCTGCTAATCTCAGTCAGTTTATCAGTGAACCGCGAAAACTTCTGCTGGAAGGTTTCCTCCTCCTGAGCCTCTGCGGAGAGGACGATAGACACAGAGTGTTTCACAACATGGACAGAAATTTAAAACAAAAAATTAAAAAAAAAAAAAAAAAAAAGTAGGTTGGATAGGACGATTCCTGGCTCCACGCGAGACTCACCTGTGTACGCGACAAACGCCAGCATCAGCACGGCAACTGCGAGGAACAGTCTCATCTTGGCTGTGACTCTCTGTTGAAGAAGGACATAAACAAATCGCTGTTTATTTGACAAGGGCGACTAAGTGTAGAGAGCGATAATTGTTGTAATTGTCTTTTAAAATAGCGCCCCCGTGCGTCAGCACTACAGCGCCTGGACAGTTCCCCTTAACGGCTAGTTCATTACTCACAAATGAATAGACAACTTAAAATTTTATTACCAGTTGTCTTGCTATTAATTCTCCCCATTTTTATTTATTTATTTTTGTTGTTGTTGTTGTTGTTGTTGTGTTCCATATTTAATACTTTAAAAACGCAGAAAGCCTATTCAGAATCAAGTCATCTCCACTAAGAGCAAAAATTTTGGATAAATACGTCATCTGAGGAAGATTGTGTATTTTGTTAATAAGCTCTAAGTTTCGGTGTTGTTGCACCATGATTATAAAAATAATTTCCTGACGAATGATGCAAATGAAATGAAATGTGAAACATACCTGTTTTCCGTCTTAAATGAAGAAAAAAAATCGAGTGTGTTGAGCACTGTTGTGTGTTCCTCTTATAAGCCCGCTCTGGTGTTGCGGTGTGACGCACACCGGACTTAAAATCAACATGTGCACGTGGTGACCTTGCGCTGCCAATGCCACTCTATTGACCATTATCATGTGACTGTATCAAAAAGATATTTATGATAAGGACATCACTGACAGCACCTGGAGAAATGCTTTAGGCTGCGTGTTGCGTTTTGCGACAACATGTGTGACAAAGCAACACACTGATGAGGTGAATGGAGGTTAAGTCATCGCCCATTACAGTGTGTAGTACCTGTTATCACATATTTATTATTAGGGATGAAGACTCTGCACAAAAAAAATAGATTTATATATATATGACAGATGCTACCTCGTGATGATGTTAAGGGAAGGAAATGAGACTAAGATCAATTACTCAAGTACTTGCAGTTTACTTGGGTTTTTTTTTTACAGCAAAACTTATAACTATTTCAGGTCCTCTAATGTGTGAATTGGCTTTAAATTAATTCAAATTATTTTTAACTATTTTTTTATATATAAAACAGGGATTGTGAAGAGATCCTAAGTAAATAACAGTCAGTCACAGGGACTGTTTTAAGGACTGGAGTTTATACCCCAGCAACAATGGCGTCAACAGATAAGGGGAGATGTGATGTAGGAGGAACATAGTTCAGCACCAGTTGCATTATTACCATTAGACCTGTGCTATTTGGAAGCTCCTTTGGACCTGATGTGTTGTCTATATTGGTAACGGGTTATCAAGATTTTATTGGTCAAGTAACTGAGCTGCTGCAGAATCTGATCTTCATTGTTCCCGACCCGACTGTTTGAGAGCATGAAGCAAAGTCTTCATGTCAATTTTCCATAAAATTACATTTAATTTTTCTTTTCATTTCTATGATTCTACTTGTTTTTTATGGATAGATATAATGTATTTTTAAAGTGTTTTGATTTATTGCAGCCTTCATATCTTTGCAGTGTTGCGACAAACATTTGAATCCCTTGCATTAACGTTATTTAATGCAGCAACAAAAAAAGGCCTTGCATTCAAAACTTAACTAAAAAAATCATAAGTGCAAGAAGTCATTTCGGAGAATGGTCTGTTTCAGTGTGATGTTAATTTATTGTGCATTTTGTTAACGTGGCAAATATAAGTGATAGCTTGCATTCTGAAGCAGACTGTTTTTTTGCAATGTCCTGTTCTGTTTTGGTGTATTTTTCCATTTTATTGCCTCATTCAATGTCTCTGTTATCCAGACCTTCCTTTTCTTAAAAGGGGAAGTGAGTCAGACAAAGCCTTTCGTGGTCCATCTTGTAGGTTAGCATACAAAAAAGACATCGCACAGTCTGTTGAACTACAGTAACCCCACATCCCGACTGTGACCCAAGTTAGAGCCAGGAAGTCTGTGTCTGGCTGTTTAAAGGCTTCATCTCTGCTTAGCGTTATCTGTTTTCACACCAAGCAGTCTGCTGAAAAGAGCCAAAAGACCATTTGCTGCTGATGACTTGGTCTATAAGGTGCTATTGCCATGATGAATAGCCTACAATTGAGTTAAATGAGCCTTCAAATGCCTCAGCACTCACATGTAACCTCGAAAAGACTAAATCTCCATCTCTTTTGTCATGAAGTGGCCAGTTGAGTTTATGTATGAGCTTTTGCTTGCGTGCATGTAAGCTCCTCTTGAATAATTGTAGGAGGCATAGGGCGTGAAAGTGCATGCCTTACGTGCTCCCAATTTGCAATAACAAGCTTATAAAAAAGCTGTTTTTGTGTTTGGCCAGGGGCCCCTGCAGTGACTGATGTTGTGTGCCAACTCTGGAGGGGAGGAAAGAGGGATGGAGAGAGGAGGGGGGTGTATTAGGAGGTAAAATCTCTGCAGGGGTGTTTTTGGAGAGGTAACTAGCAGTCACAGGCTAGCTAGCACCTGCTAGTTTCCTGGGAGTTTTTTCTGTTGCTGGGCAGTGCTCAGCGTGCAGACACCCTATAAGAGCAGACGGAGCAGAAGTGCTGAACTGGCAGGATGCTTGTGGTTTTCCTGTTTTTTTACCATCCATGACTGATCCTGAAAACAATGGGCCGTTTAAATGTAGGAGTTTCACTTGTCTGTGAAATGGGAGGTTTCTAAATAAACACTTCTTCCTGAGCAGGGTGATATCAGAGGAGACAAATACCTAGTCATGTTGTTAGTCACTCTTTTTTACATGCAATGCCCTTTGACACAGATAAAAATGATAAACATGTTGTGTTGTAGCACAATTGTTTTTGAGGAAAAGAAGCAGCTTAAACTTCAAATAAGTGAGACAAACCGCTGAACAGTTCTGGATATATTACCTAACATATTGGTATAATAACAATCTATATTTTAAGGATGTTCTCTGTTTTCCTCTAATGGTGCACAGTGGAGAGTTATTCAGGAATTATGGGGACAAAAAAAGGAGTTGACATGCAACAAAAATCTCTCAATTCAATTCACAATAAAGGTAGACATATTACATAATTACTTTCATTTTCAGCTTATTTTACTTTTTATCTTAATTACACACACACTGGCAAGTCATTCCTAAACAGCCATCACCTTCCCAATTAAAACTGATCTCAGGAGATCTGAGTTCTGTCCTTGAAACACTCAGAGTGTGTGTTTCTTTTAGAGCCAAATGTAGTTTACTTTATCTTCCATAAAAGAAAACACAGCTGCATCTTCGTACAGCATGGATCAAGCAGAGGGGTCAGGGGAGAGGAAAGGACAAATGGTGTCCTCTACTGGCCCCTACTCTGCACTTCAAAGGGAGAATCCTGCTGGGTTCATAAGCATAACAATTCAAACTTTAAACTTTTCACTGGAAGAGGGAAGGATCTGAGTTTAGGACACTCATGACAGACTTATCCTCCTTTGACTTAAGGTAAATCATTTTCATCTGGAGTACTGAATCTACTATAAAGTAATGAGGTATCTGTTTAAGGGGAGAAATGGGTTTCCTCTTGATTCGCATGCGGCACAGTGCTTGCATACATCTGTGCATGTACGAATGCCTCATATAAGCACATCAGAGAACACGTGCATATAGATGCATGCCTTTTAACACGAGTTGAGGTTGAGATAAAAGTAGAAACAACAATGTCCCCATGAAAGACACTTTAATCAGGGTCACAGCATGTTCCCAAATGCCTGCTGGGATAAAAAGATAGGAATTTGAGAACAGATCTGAGCAAGTTAGGACTAGAATAATGTGAGGCCAAGGAGAGGAGTGGGGTGGAGTACAGTGAGAGCAAAAAAATAAACCTTAAAGAACAACTTCTTCTATGGGAACAGTACATTTGAGACACAAACAATGTACAAGATATGGGCCCCTGTGTTTATGTATCAGAAGAATGGTGGAAAAATTGCTCAAAGAGGCCAGTGAGTTTAATAAGTTCTCTTATGTAATTTGCCATATTAGACTTATGCAACATCTCCTTAACTGGAGAAGTTTCAGGGGTGAAGTTTCAAGTTTGGAGGTTAATGAAAAGTGACACGGGATGTTAATTTTCATGTGTTTACACAGTCAGTGTTATAAGGAGTGTTTTATATATTGTTGCATTTTATTCAAACTCATATAGAGACTGGAAAGCACAGTAGGGAAACAGAAATAACTTAAGAGTCTCTGCTTGCTGAAACAGACTCCTCGTTGACATTTGTATTAAAATAAATGGGGAACACTTGAAATGTTTTTTCTAGGTTCCTTTATTCACTCAGCACTTATCAACACACTGAAGCCAAACGCAGTGTGATTACAGTGAGCAGCACAGTGGGCATATGAAATGTGAAGTACAGATGACACTTTTGAGTCAGACAGGAAAAATAACACTCACTGATTGTCACATTTTCATTAAGTCATTTAATACTCCAATTCTGTGTGAACAAGAAATGCAGACAATACAGAAGGGCACTTAAGTTGTTCGGTATAACGTTTAGAAAAATTCAGTGCATTTATTGAAATGAAAGACACTTGTGTTTGGTGCATTCAGGGATGATACAGGCTCGAGTCCAGGCCTCTGCAGTTATATTTACAACCAAACAAAATGTAGGACACTCAAGACAAAAATTTGTGGGGATAGGCAGCTAGAACAGTTAATTCAAAGTAGAAAAGCAAAGCATATCACAAATAATTGTCTCCAGTTTGTTGTATTAAAGGCTGCTATTGACTGGGATGCTTGTGTTCAGTGAAGGGAGTTGATGAGAGAAGAAGGAGTGACTGTGCAGAACAAATAACCCAGACAGATGAGTGTCTCTGATTGGTCTGTTAAAGGCACATTTCATGCTCCCTCCTTCATCACATCCACTCCCTCACCCTGAACAGTGAAGCCCCGAAATGAAGATATTATCTGTAACTCTCAACTCCCCCCCCATTCCCCTCTTGGCCAGGATATCAAGAAATCAGTGGTTACACAACCCTCCTGCTACAAACAGTGGCCCACCAACCATCTTAAACCCTTATCGACCCTCAGAGTCTTTCTATTTATGCAGTGGTGGTCTCCTTGACCTTGTCCACGAAGCTCTCAACCTGCTCACGAAGCTTGGCGACATGGGGGGAGAGCAGCTCTGTCAGCTCATCAATCTTGCCCCCCAGGGAGGTGCGTAGCTCCTCAGCGGTGGCCTCCAGCTGGGTCCTGATGCTCTGAGCCTGGGTCTCCAGCTGCTGGCCCAAGACCTCAGCCTGGCTCTGCAGCACGGAGGTGAGGTCGGTCATCTTCTTGGAGGCGGTCTCACTGGCCTGCTGGACGTATGGCTCAACGTGGCCCCTCACAGTCTCCAGGTTCTGGCTGGTGCGGGCCTGAAGCTCACCCAGGTAAGTGGCCACAGTACTTTGGTTTAAAAGAGAAGGGCATGATTAGGTTCAGTATTAACCAAATGTAAAAAGGGTGAAACTGTGAAATCCTCGACCAAAACTTACTTGCGGATCTCATCAGTATCCTTGTTCAGGCGCTTCCTCAGCTTGTGGGCGTAGGCGCCGATGCGGCCGCGGACGTCATCACCGTTCTGCTCCACCATGGTCTTCAGCTCACCCAGATACTCAGTGCTGCGTTCCCTGGCATCCTCCATGTCTTTCTGGAGTCTGCTGACCAGAAGCTGCAGGTCCTCAGTCAGCTGGCCGGAGGACATGTCAGTGTAGGGTCTCAGCTTCTCCTGGATGTCATCTCTGTACGTTGCCAGCTCAGTCATGGTGTCAGTGATCAGAGTTCTGGAAGCAGAAAATATTAGGATTGTAAGCTAATGCAAGGATTAGAGATTTGAGGGAAGTCAGGATTGAAAATGAGACAAAGTAAATAAGTATACAGTCTCAAAAATAGAGGTGCATGTTGAAGCTCTGGAACAAGTACGATTTGACTGATAAATGCCTGTTAAAAAAAATCACTCACTCTAGCTCTCTGGAGAGCTGAGAAGCCTTGAGGTTCTCCACAACTCCATCGGCTTTCTGGTTCAGGTCAGCGATGTGCTGCCAGAAACGGTTCACACTTTCTTCCCAGTTGACTTGGGTGGCATCAGCCTGACGCACAGCACGGGCATTGCAGCCTGTTTTTTGGGCAAATGTTGACACTGAGTAAACATACAAACTGGTAAATTCAGTGGAAGATGATGACACTGAAATAACAACATGCACTTACCAGTGATGACTGCCAGAGCAAGGATCAGAGCTACAGCCTGCATGATTGGTAGACAGACAGATTCACCTGTGGGGGAGAAGAAAAAAAAGGTTAACAATTCACAATGTAAAGTTTTGTAAAACTGAGGAAGCAAAATCCTACAAAAGTTCTAATAAAAAATTATCTAGGTAAACATAAAAAAAATACAATCGCAGCCAAGAAAACTTGGGTAGTACGTAGTTTATGCAAGCAGACAGTTTTTCAGAAGTCTTGAAGACGGTCCTTCCACTCACCTGAGAGGTTGAGCTTCCTCCGTGCTCCCTAGACTGTGACTGCCAGCTTTTATAGCGTCCTCGGAGGCTGCTGCCGAGCGCGCGGGGGTGCGCATGCACGCGTTCACGTGGTGATGATGACTGTTGTCTGCAGTCTGCGTGTCACCAACGCCGCGTCCGAAGTTCTCACAGGTTTGCATTGTTGATTGAGCAATCAGGCTGTTGCGTGAGTAACAGATGAGAGAAACTCAGCGTTCAGTGTCACGAAAAAGCTGTTTTTATATTTTTAAAGAGACGATGAAGGTTTAACAGCGATCCATTCACGTGTTACTGCCGGAGGTGAATTGTAGCATTTTTATCCTGAACATGTTTATAAAACCCTTCAGCCTTTTTATATGATACTTTATTCTTGTGCTTATTCTTAAAAGTGAAGCATTTCAAACCTTTAACTCAAGGAAAAGTGGCCCTTTATTGGCAGTATAATACTCAGTTACTGGTTAGAGCCAGTAAAATAAAGCTCCTACTAACTAGACCTGCATGGTATGGCATGAGAGGCGTTCATTGTAATAAATAATCTTTTTTAAGGAAATGATTGCATGTTTTTTAAAAAAAAAAAAAAAAAACGTGCAATGTGACTAGTTACTTCTCATAAAAGGTAAAAAAAAAAATCAGGAGAAAAGCTAATGTATATTGTGTAGTCTGAAGCAGAACAAACATTAAACACTCAAATAAGTATAATTGCCATAATTAAGATGAACGTTTGTATAAACATACTTTGTTTGTCTACTTAGTTTCATTTAGGTTCTTCAAATATGCTTTTTCAGTGGGTAAATTATTTGTCAGATTGTGAGTTTGCATTCAAAACATGGAGAACTGAGAGAGATGGCATGTTTTGCAATAATACTGAGTGAACACAGATACAGTAAGCAGCCTTTTGGCAATCTGTACTAATAATGGCAAGTGAGCAAGAAAAAATTTTAACTGAAGATTAGTCATATTGTATCTTGGTGGTTGTGTCGTTTTTTCTGTACCTAACTTCACTTTTTACGTGGTTGTTGTGTTGCTTTTGTATGCTTTCAACATTGACTATTGTAGATTCGATGTTAATTGCTAGAACTTTGCAGGCTTTTCTCTGCTTTTCATCCACAAGTGCTCTGATGTGCATATAAATCCTCCTGGCGTTGGGATGTAAATCAGCGTTTCACACATGCATTCTGATCCAAATGGTCTGTGATCTCTGACAGTCGACTCCTCACCTATTTGCCCCCCACAGAAATGCAACCCCCCAGCACATATGGCATCTTTGCATCACAACTCCACTCTTATATTTAAGTGTGAAACATATGCAGATCCTGTGCACCAGATTGTATTTATCATCTGCAGTATTTGCTGTGCTGTGTTGTTGCATGAGGTAGGGCTATAAATTACCAGTAAAAGCCTTCAGTACAAATAAGTTGTTAGCACTTCATGATAGGCATGTTCAGGCTTGTGGACACTGTGGTACAGGGGGCCCACTGTACAAAAGGAGGATTAAAAAAATACAGAGAACATGAACCTGCTGGTAACCTGTAAAAAATCTGTGCAGACTCTGAACAAAAGCAGCAAATAATACAGGAACCACAGCAAGGGGAAAAAAAAGCTAAAATCTGTTTTTTTAGAGTGTAGACTTTCACAGAGGATGGTTATTTCCAAGAAACTTCCAGTGTTTTGAAACCTTGGCACAGAAAATGGGATGTTTGATGCAGAAAGAAAGTGTTGACCCCACCTGATTGAGCAACACATATTTGTTTGGTTCGAAGAACATAACTATCGTGAGCCAAGATGCATATTTGGCCCTGCCGTTTAATAGAGCTGTTGTTTTCTTATTATGATCAAGGGTTTAAAAGTGTGTTGTTGCTTTTGCGGATGATGAAAAACCAACTGTCTTCTTCTCAATGAAAGCTTGATCTCTGAACCACAAATGATATTAAAATCCATAACCTGTGAATTGAATCCCAAACAAAATGGTGTACAAAACTGCAAGTAAATTTGGTGTTGTGCTGTCTTGTTGTTAGTGCAAAACAGTAGCTTACACTGTAGTTATTCAATTTAAATCTGTGTTCAGTAAGTTTGCAGGCATCATGTTGTAAGTGTTGAAGCAGCAAAGGTCCTTTTGTTGTTGTTTGCTCACTGAGGACTCCACATGCTGTTACATTCAGCTGTTGCTCTATTTTACTGGTATTGAACAAGAGTGGCCTATATTTCGGGAAATTATTGTACTTTGTACTTTGTCATGCCACTTAGTTTTGAAATTTCAATTCAAAGGAGACCATGAGTGTTACTTTTTATATCAAGATTATCAGTGATACGTCACTGCCCATGTGGAATGACCTTTGCCCTTTAGGACTTGGCCTCTTTGTTGTCAACTCAACATACATCTCTGTTTTGTCCTTTTTCACAGAAAAATTCCAACCTGCACAGGATCAAAGTTTAAATTGGTTGGCTTGTTCAGGTAATTAGTGTCAGAACATGATAACATTGGTGTGTGATAACCTAAAGGGGTCAAATGTCTTGTAAGTGATTGTGGGAGATCCACCGAACAGATTTTTTTTTTATCTTTCACTGAATGAAAATCTTCTTTCCTCTTTTTAAAAGGTAATCAATCCTGAAAGAGATAAGGCAGTAAGTTTAAGTGTCACTTCTCTGTTAATGAGAAAAACCCTTTGACCTTTGTTTTCCACAACAGTTGTGTATCACCTCGTTAGGTGTGTCACAAACAGAACAGTACTGTACAACGGCCAGATAGCAAGTCCAGTCCAGTTCAACATGCAAACAAATCAAGGTCAGCAATGTGATTTTGCATATTCTTATGGATTATCTTTTTTAAATGTGTTCCACTGGCGGCACTTCTCTTGTGTAAAATATGAGGAACACTTTTAATCTCTAATACAAGACATTCATATGGCCATAAAGATGTATTTCCAGTAAAAAGTTGAAAGATTTTACCTCAACTTTTTTTCTTTGTGTTAGGCAGAGATGATGACCCAACTGCTCCCACACCAAAACACACAAACCTACAGAGCTGTGTCCATCTTTGTTGAAGATCAAGGATAAAGAGAAAGACAAGGGAAGTGAAACAGAGCGAATCAAGAAGAACCATGAGGTAATACAGTAAAACTATCTGACACAGTGATCCTGAGCTCCAGCTGCTTCTTCTTTTGCTCCACAACAACAGAGGCAGTGTGCAGTGTCTGCCAGGCTGCAGTGTGTGAGAGGGCATCTTCAGATGGTTTGAACGGCAGTAACCCTGAGCCTGATGATGTTGTTTTCTGGAAGCTGGATGTGAAGAATTTGATTTTTTTTTTTTTTTTTAATCAAGTTCGGATGATCTCACCCACGCTACAGAGAAACATCTGTTTTCGAAGAGTCAGCAAGGTTATTATAGTTAAACTCTGTGGGTTAAAAGTTGTTGAACTGGATGTTCAAGTTCAGAATTGAGTGTTTGTCCTGCAGTAAATCCCTCATCGTCTGGTTCTGAGTCAGAGAGGTATCAGCTGATGGGGATGTGTGCCAACAGATCAGAGCCCCCGAGCGGGGCCTGCTGAGTTAATGAAGGGGTCACAGGTTTGATCCACTCAGCAGCTAATGCGTGTCTATCAACAAAAATAACCTTGAGTCAGATTGCAGCCTGCAGTCATTAGTTGATGCTAAAGGGTGAACGTTCAAGTTGACGGTGTAGTTATCTGTTTAGGTTAAAGGACAACAACCTCCTGTGAGGAGTTCAGGCATTTTTGCCTCAGGTCATCAGTGTCGGCATCACATTCAGTTTGAGTAGTAGCTTTTTTTTTTGTGTGGGGGGGGGGGGGATCCTTGTTCGACCTCTTGCTTAGAATGAGTTGATACAGTTGTAACCATTCTCATGTCAGTGTGCTTAGATGAAGCCTCAGTCTGGAGTCAGTTAGCTTAGCTTTGCAGACAGACTAAAAGCAGGGCCAAACAACTAGTCTAAATTTGTCCAAAAGGTATTTTTAAAAATACCCCTAATAACATCTCTAAAGCTCATTAAATAAATAGTCCTGCAAATTGCAAATAAAACTCCAGAAAAATAACAATAAATGTCTTTGAACCTTATTAAAAATATAGAAATAGTCTCTTTTTTATGTTGTTTTTAACTTTCAGATCTACAATAATGTGTCAACAAGGTTCTGATTTACCTTTGCAGAGAGACAGGCCAGCTGTTTCCTCATGTTTACAGACTCTGAGAGGGGAGTGATGGCTTCATTTAAACTCTTTTATCGGAAAGGCCTAGTAATTTCCCCCAAGTGTTGAACTATTCCTCTAATTTCTTTCTTTTTATTTCTGTTAGAAAACAAGGATGGAACATTTAACTGATTCACACAAGGATGCAGCATTGGGAGAATGAGGAGTGTCTCAGTTATCAAACTAAAAAAAAACATGTAAAAGCTATTTTTCAAAAGTCACAACTCCCACAATTTCATATTTTGGCAAGGTGGAGCTGAGTGGGAGCGTCACTGCACGTACATCAAAATTTGAACTTGTTGCACAACTCTTATACTGTGCACCAATCTATACTCACCAAACATTTTTCCCTGACTCACCTTCAGAAGTAAATGCTTAGATTTCAGTGAAGCTCATGGTAGGTCTTTATTTGTCCATCTTAATTTTTCTGCTCATATATCCTGTCAGATTGTACCCAGCACTTAAAAAAATCCATAGTTTTTCTGACTTTCAAGATCTAATTTTTACTTTTTTAAACTTAGTCATTAATTTACTTTTATGATAATTATGTAATAAATGAGTCTACAACCCTTCAATCATATTCGTTTAACAACTCTAGATCACAAAGTGCAAACTCTTATCATAAAGACAAAATAACTTTAATGATGTCAGACAATAAAAATTTTAAAAAAAGGTCGACTGATCAAGTGAAACATTTATGTCAAAACATCAGGAAAGGTAATGCACCTTTAACATTTAAAATATGTAGATTGAGATAATAACCAAAAACCTTCACGTAACCAGTCATGATAAGAAATCAGAGGTGTGTGTGTGTCTGTGCTTGGAGGGTTAACGTTGAGGTAAGTCTGTGACAGCTGGGGGCAGAACAGAGGAATGTTGTTTGCCACTGGGTAAGGCAGCGTGGGAGTGATCCTGCTGCAGAAATGGAGGCACAAAAGGAAAAACAAGGTGGCAGCCGGATTTGTTTATGAACTTCCAAGCTTGCAGAGACAAACCTCAACATGCCCCATCCAAGACCCACAACTGAATCCCACAGGGGCGTGGTGAAGGGGCAAGATTTTGCAACCAGATGCTGAACCAACAACAAAGGCTTTATTCCCCACTGACTTTTGGTTGGAGTTATTAGTTAACGCTTTACATATAACTTCCAAAATTTATTTCAAGGTATCAAAAATGGCTAGAAACTATGTGCTAACATGTGCACTTAAATGTATGCAGAGTGAATTGACTCTATTTGTTAACCAGATGGCGCCATTTCTTCTCAAAGATTCTTTTTGCATGAAGTCAGGTCTAGTTATATAGTTTTATGTATGGGGACACAGAATGAGGGCTTTTATTGGTGTTTTGAACTATATTTTCTTGATTTAAAGCTTCTCCAGGTGACAAAACCATTGAATTATACAAGAGATGGTGACCTTATCTGAGACATTGTTTCTAGTTCTCTTTTCCACAATTAGGTAATTATGTGTATAATTTTTGTTGTTACTTCCCCATTTTTTTCCTAATTTTTTATTCTCTTTTTATTCTTTTTCTCTTTTTCTTATTTGTATTCATAGAATAGGCTGTTGATACTTGCCTAAGTTTAAAGGAAAACATTTTGCATCATCAAACTTTACTAATATTCACTGAAAATTTCACCAGGTAGTAAATAACACAGCAGACTCACAAGTTTATGTTTTGCTTTCACTTTATTTCTATAATACAGGAAAAGAACAAAGTGTGTGATCACAATCCGACACTAAGAAATTATTTATCATCTATTTTTTAATGCTTTAAATATATCCAAAGACACTTTAAAGGTTTCTAACTGGTTAGCTTGTGTTGTAATATTGTAGGCAACATGGGTGTTTTCCTTGAATTAGAGGATTACTTCTTTTGGATGCAGTTTCTTTCTTTTTAACATGAGATGTGGATGTTAACTTAGTTGGTTTTGGCAAAGGACTCGTAGAGGGCGGTGAGTTGAGCCCGAAGGTTCTGGGCGTGGGGGTTCAGCGATTCTCTCAGTTCTTCAACATGGGGGGCAATAAATTCTCTTGCCTTCTGGATTCTCCTAACCGCCTCTTCCTGGATGTTGCTGGTCTCGGGACTCATGCTCTCCTTGAAGGCCTGCAGGTGCTCCTCCACCTTTTGCCTCAGTTCATTAATGTAAGGCTCCGCACGAGTCTGCAGATCCCTCACATTCTGAAACAGGCTGATCTTGAGCTCCTCGCTCTTCTGCAGCAGGTTGGCTCTCAGGGTCTCAGGGTCTGGGGAGTCTGCCAGTTGGGTCAGCTCCTGTTTGAGCTGCTCAACTTTTTGCCGGAGCTCGACCCTCATGTTCTCAGTGTAAGGCTCCAGTCTGCCCCTCACACTGGACAGCTCCTGGGCTATACGCTCTCTCAGCACGTCAGCCTCTGCGGTGACTTTGGTGATCAGTTCCTGGGCTGTAGGAGAAAGCTGCTCCTGCAGGCTGACTGCATACCTGTTGGCCAGGTCGGCACCCTCGGTCAGACGGGTGCTAGATAAGAGAGCGGACAAGGAAATGATGTTTTGTTCATATTCCATTGAGGAGGAAAATGCTTGTCAATTACCAGGATCCAGTTTTCTATCACTAGCATGTCACCAGTGGTCACAATACTCTTGTGTGACTTACTTCACTTCCTGACCAATCTCAGAACTCCTGATCATCTGAATGGTTTCATCAGCAGTCTTGGTGGCCTGACTTACATAGGTCCAGAAATTATCAGTCAGCACTTCCAGCTGTGTTTTGGGTGCATCAGCATAGAAGAGATTGGCGTGACAGCCTTTTGAACAGAAGCAAGAACACTTTTAAACAGCCATTTGATATTTGTAAACCATGCATGACAGCCTGATTTTAAATACTAAGACATTTGTACGAGTGCATAATTGACCCCTTTTAACAAGGGTTGCAGTTCTTTATCATGAATATAACAGAATTATTAATGCTTCAAAAAGAATAGTCTTATTTTGCCATCACACTCACCGCTGAATACGGCTACAAGGAGCACAGCAAGGACCTTCATGGTTCTCAGAGCTTATAAAGAGAAGACACAATGCAGGTTAGCATGAGTTTCCACCAAAAAATATTTCTTAAATGAAAATCTTGACTGAGGTGAGCCAGGTCTTCATCACCCTACCTTAGCTTCTGTGAGTGTATCTGCAAGTCCACTTGGTAGCACTTGTGTTCAGCTTGTGAGGTTCTGCTGCTTATATAGCAAGTCAGATGGTAATGATCCCAAAGTCCGGGTGGCAAGTGCCCTGCTGTCACTTTGCCCCACCCAACTGTCCTCTCTGACAATTTGTGCCACGCAGGAAGCCCCTACTGTTCCCTGAATACACGTACAAACGACATACATTTTCTGCAGTCATCAAACCTTAATTATTTCTGTTTTCATTTATGACCTTATTCAGTATAACAGACTAAATGTACTTGTGATTTATCATTAATAGAGTGTGACAAAATCTAGAAGTTTAACCCTAAATGAACCTTGTCCTCCCAAGCCTGTGAGTAATCATTTCGCTGTTAGCTTTGCTTAGTGACAGATAACTCACTGCCAAGTCAGCCTCTCTCCTTACTATCTTTGATGTCTGGATTTGATTAGATGTGCAGTGGGAGTTTTATTGTCACTGTTACTTATGTTTCTAGTTTCTGTGTCATGCCAGTGTCCAACAATCCGCAGTCCAATCAAAGGTTAAGAAGACTCACCCTCCATCAGCTGCTAAAGGTCAAAGTAGCTGCTGTTCCACACCCCACGAACCATAGTCCATTTCACTCGAACCACTTTTGAATGGGGGCAGTTTAAGTTCATTTGTGCGGAGTCATGACCCAATTTTTCTCTAAGACAAGAAACAACTGTACACAAAAACTGAGAGAGTCTGAGCATTGAATTGAGCAACATTTTTTAATGAAAATATTTAGGCCCTTTCGCCTGGAGAGTACTTCAACACTTTTTATACAAGTGTGCTTACAGACACTGTGATGTGTACTTATGTCCCCATTCTTATGCTATTTTTAAAAAAGTGGAGTTAAGAAGTTGTTTGGTAAATGGTTTACAAACTTATTCCAAGTTTTCCTCTCAGTGATCACTTTTGTGTGAGTGTTAACATCATTTTCAAAGAACAACTAGCTGATTTAATACTGTTATAAAACACCTTAAATGCTAAACCAATGACTATTAATATCACTGTGACTTCAGTTTCTTCTTATTCACTCCTGACATGTGTTATATTAGCTTTATATTCTTTAATCAAGTGAACATAATGTCCAAATATCCGAGGCTCTTTTTTCTATGAAAAAACAACATTCTGGTGTCTTGTGCTATTTTATTCACGTTGCTTGACCCCGATACAAAGTCCACTCATGTAAGCATACCAAGGTTATCTGAAGTTATCTGCATGCTGTGAGCACTGGACTAAGTGGAGGGTTAATTACTTTTTCCTAAAAGCTGTCTAGAGAACAGTCAGATGAGATCTATTGCAATATTTCTTGTATGTAAGTATGATTGGCTTTATGGTGTGAAAAATCTTCAGAGGCCACATAACCTCAGTCTACTTTTAAGATTGTGTCTGTGTGTCTGCGTTGCAGCCTCAACAGTGTGTGATAAGAGCCTGGGGAAGCAGCAGAAACAGGAAGAGAGCTATTATGACAACATGGCAGGGACTCGTGGACTTTGGGCTGTTGACTACAACTGTAACCAGTCTTTAGTATATATATGCATGGACACACCAGTCTGACACATTTACAAACACGCTGTAACACTCAGAGACACACAAGCGACAAGCAGGTGAGAATTACACTTCATTTCAAAACAAAACTTTAAGAGGCAAAAATGTATGATTTGAAATTTTGAATGCAGCTTTTAAGTTAAATAGATTTGTAATTGTTTTTCAGCAAGACGTCATCATGAAGGTGTTCGTGGTACTAGCCGTTGCATTGCTGTCAGGTAAGCAGCCATTTTTGTGTCTAAGTGAATATTACAGCTTGTAGCATTTACTTTGCAACTAATTGCCATCAAAATTAAAAGGATGGCTGAAAATCTGCACTGCTTTAAAGCTGTTTTTGTGTCCATTCAACAGGCTGTCAAGCCAATCTCTTCTATGCTGATGCCCCCAAGCCACAGCTGGAAGTACTGACTGATGCTTTCTGGGACTACATTGCCAAGGCCACCCAAACAGCTGATGACACCCTTCAGATGATCAGGAAGTCTCAGTTTGGACAGGAAGTGAAGTATGTTGTGAGACACACAAGAACCATCTAGGCCAATGAGCATCGTGCAAAGTGCCATTCAGATATGTTTGACTTGACACAAACCTCTGATGGTCTAACCTACTTTGTATGTCTTCTAGCGCCCGTCTGACCGAGAGTGCTGACCTGGCCAGCAGGTATGCAGTCAGCCTGCAGGAGCAGCTTCCCTTTGCAGCCCAGGACCTGATCATCAAAGTCACCTCAGAGGCTGATGTGCTGAGAGAGCGTATAACCCAGGAGCTGACCACTCTCAGGGGCAATCTGGAGCCTTACACTGAGAACATGAAGGCCCAGATCCAGCAAAGAGTTGAGCAGCTCAAACAGGAGCTGGCCCCCTATGCAGACTCCCTAGACTCCGAGTCCCTGAGAGCCACCCTGCTGCAGAGGAGCGAGGAGCTCAAGACCAGCCTGGAGCAGAATGTGAGGGATCTGCAGACTCAGCTGGGGCCTTACACTGATGACCTGAAGCAAAAGGTGGACCAGCACCTGAAGAAATTCCAGGATAGAGTGGCTCCAGTGACCAGCAACGTCCAGGCAGAGCTGAGTCAGAGAGCAAATCTGGTGAAACAAATGGTGGCCCCCTACGCTGAGGACTTGAGGGAAAAGCTGGACCCCTACGCCCAGGACCTCCAGGCCCAGCTCATGTCCCTTTACCAATCCTTTGTCAATGCTAACTAAGTCAACCTCCACAACTGCTCCAGCATTTACAAAAATGCCGACCTTGTTTGGTCTACCTCTGTTTGAAGCATGAAATATAATGAATTTAATACCTTAAGTGCACTTTGAAACAAATTCAACTGGGTGTTCACTCACAAAATAATATTTATTACAAAGTGCGAATATTGCATATCTACACTTGTTAAACATGTATATACTTGGTTTTTATCGTCTGTTGTAAAGTTGGAAACTGGAACTTTTTTTTGTAATTTCCATATGTTATCGAAGAATAAATAAAAGAATCTGAAAAATACATACATGACCAGTCTTTGTGTTTTTTGCAGTGTTTTACAGAACATTTAAATCATTTTGAAGTCCTATAACAAGAACTTATCCAACAGTAAAATATCTATTTGTCCAACATAATATATCCTTAAGCTCAAAATGGATTGAAAAGGGCGTTCTAAAAGTATACTGCACTGATATGATTACAGCATAAACACATGGAGGGACTCCTGTTGGTAACAAGCCACAGTGGGCCATGTGCTGCTTTTCCCATGTTCCCATGAGGCAACTAGTATTTTCACTTCATTTCCCGTGTCCTAACATGTCCCCCTCTAACAGCTTTGTATCCCATCAAAAACGCAAAGGCAGACTATTGTTTGTCTTTTCATGCTTGTCAATGCTTGCTTTGAAACTGCAAGTCAAATATGGATTTATTTCATTAGATTAGAATTTGTTTTGCCTAAAAAAACAGGTGCTTTCTTGTATGAATCTTTCTTCCAACGACAAATCTGTTTTGACTGTCGTAGATATGCAACACATGGCCTTATCCATGTCCCATTAACAGCTCCAGCATCCAGCGTGGAGGGTCAGAGTCCAGTGACAGTACTTACACACTCACAGTCACACACCACACACACACATTATCATGTTTGATTCCTGGTAACATCAAGACAGAGACCACAGAAACTGCACTGAAAGAAACGAAGAATAGTATGTCAAGATATCTCAAGTAAATAAGCAATTTTTAACTCAACAGTTGGGGATTTTTAAAGACAGCATTCTGTGTTTAAACTGATTTGATAAGCCAGGGACCATGAAGGCAGTTTATTTAAAAACAGCAGTCACTAATTCACTTCTACAGTCTAGTCTTTGGTTTGTACTTATTCCTCTATCTTAGGTCTGTATAATCTCTCCTTGATGTAATGCAGCATTTTTAAGTGCCACAATCAGTCAGAAGCTAATCAAGCTGGTTCAAAGCTCCGTGAGACTTTACAAATGCTAAACTGATCTCACATTTTCATGCTCCAGCCTGTCTGGCACCCGATTAGCACTTGTGTGGGCACACAGAGCAACCATTCACACCGCATTGTCAGTCAAAACAGCCAAAAGGCATCGTTAGGGCCTTTATCTCAACGGCCACTTTCTAATACTGCAGGCTAGACTGATGTCTGTCCCATTCAAACCCTGCGACACAGACCAGTGAGAGGAAGGGAGTTGTGTGACGCATTTCTTTGAACAAGACACATCCTGCCTGAACCACCGTGGTAACAATCAGAGATTTGTCGTAGTTTTGATGCAGATAAGAGGCTTTTACTGGACTATTGCTGCTGGTTTGATAAGCTCATGAGTGCCTGTGGAGATGAGAGGATAGCTGTCTCATGTCCATGGGCCTTTATGCTCCTAGGATATGTTGTTTTCTCCAGCTTGTTGTCTGGCATCAGAGCAAACTTTGAGAAGATATTTTTGAAGAAAAGAGCACCGTTAATATTATACAATCCAACCACTCTTTAGTGAATTAGTGAGGCAAGTGTTGAAACTTTGTCTAAGTCAGGTTTTATTCCTACCAATTATCTGAAACTTTATACCCATAATCATCTGCTCCAGTCAGGTCCAAACAAAAATAGAATAATGGTTGCAAAGTGATTTGTATTTATGTAAGTCTGTGAGGCAGACTTGTATATTTTGCAAATTACAGTTCATGTTCAAATATGCTTTGATAAATTTTACAGTTGGACATGTGTCTGTCTTTACAATACAGCTTAAAAATGTAAACAGATGATACAGAGGTTAATCATTAATTTTAGGCAGTAATGGAGAGTAACTATAAACATTTACTCAAACACTCCTCAAGACTAGTTTCAAGGTTATTGTGGATTACTGGAGTCCTTCATATTTTACATCCACCCTTCACCATTTTAAAAGAAAATATTGTTCTTTTTACTGCACCTCATTCAATTAGCATATGTAGATTAGACATAATAGTTACTTTTTCTATATGTTCAATTTATGAATTGCTCAAAAATATTTTTCTAAACAAACAGATGTAATTATTTTAATATAGAATACTCAACATCAATAACAAAAAAGCAAAAATAAGTGTTAAAAAATATCAGCAGCACTTGGAAAGAAGAGTCTGACAAGTTTCTGTCATAAAATACATTATGCATTAATGTAAATCCAAACAAAAATGTGAGCGTTAACCCTATGTAAATAAAAGAGCTTATGCTGCCACCAAGTGGTGAAACCGTGATGGAGCAGTGTAGAGGCTTGAGTGTGAAAGCAGGTTCATGTATCCTGCTTTTCCAATTAAATAAGTCACATGATTAGAATTCATTTCGTTAATTTATGATTAAAATAGAATAATAAAATAATAAAATCAAATTAAATTAAAATAATTATTCTGTTTTTAACTATGATCATTCATGCTTACTTACCACTTTGTTACCTTGTTCAGAATACAGTGTAGGGTGCTATGTAGATAATTACCTTAAAAATGGCTTTAGTTGGGACCCATCCGCATCTGTTCAGCTCATTCTAAAAATGTTGTAAATAAATCATTCATTGGACCACAAAGAGAATAAAACATAAATGATAATGATTAGAATCACAAACACTCTGTTGATGGTCCTGGAGGCCACCCTGTTTATCAACCCAGACTCACACACATATACATAGTACCATTGTTTCACTGCATAAATCCAGAGCCGAGGAACAAATGATCTCCAAACTATGACATAACATCACATGAACCCTCACCCACACATGACATTCATACAATTATAGCGAACAATCATCATCAGTGTTTACATAGAGTATGCAATGATCGGGAGCCTGTAGTAAAAGCAGAAGTTCTGGAAATTCTACATATTTTTAAATATACCACTGCTGCTACTATTACTTAATCTATTTTCAGTATTAAATGGTTTTCAAGGCAAATCTACATCCCCTCTTCCACCCAATCACTTCCCATAATCTGAATTTTATGAATATTGTTTTTATTCATACAGGACAGGTTTTCTTCTTTAATCAGAGCCCACAGAATAAAAAAAGGTAAAACGATGACAAAAAGATTCACCCAACAACAGGTCCTCTGTATTCTAACTGCTCTGTAGATCTGCAGTCAGCTGCAGGGTGATGATTCTGTTACAGGGTCAAAGGTCAACAGCTGTGTGAATTGCTCCAATTAGCAGCACTGATGCTTGTTCTCACATCACTGAGCTGATGTGATGTACAGTCAGTTTTATAAAGGTGTTCAGGTTTGTGCAAGTGTCTTTGTTTGGTGTGTATGTGCAAGGACACACACCGGCAAATTGTTTGCCCTCTTGGTATGTGCTCACTATGTACTCTGGCATTTAATGTGGCATATCTCAGATGACAGTTAAGCCTTCTTTTGTGTAGACTTTCTGCTATGTGCTTTTTTATTACCGGCAACAATGAGCAGGAACAGCATGGATGACTTAACCTCAAATTCCATTATGTGTTGAAAAAAATCTTAATAACCCAACGTATTACAAAATGCTCTGTTGTTGTTATTTGTTCTGTTAGCTCTCTGACTTGTGTAGCTTTCATCAATCTAATCATTTGTTTTTCAAAAATGTAAAAATCTGAAGTGTTTTTACTCACAATAAAAAATACGGCAACATTTTCACTAATTTAATTTTCTTGTCAGTGACGCTATGAATAATTAATTTTTATTTACCTCATTGTGACTAACTTATGAGTAACCCCCAAAAGTACACGATTCATGTTTCCCTCTCAGTTGTGACAGTGATGATTGAAAATAATTATTTTGGAATCAAATTATGAAAAACACAACAAGAATAATCATTCATATTCCACGCACTGAACATTTTTGTTTTTGACCCGATCCTGTAATATGTTTTATCAGAATGAGACAAGGATGTAGAAACCAATATAGACAATACTGAGATAAACAGAAGTGTGTTTAAAAATCTGTACAATATTCAAACCGTTCCTCTATGCTAACTGGATTTACAGAGAAAAGCAACATTGAAGATTCTTTTAAATCTGAGTCAACAGAAAAGAGACGCTCTGCTAATGACTGTCAGTATTTTTGCTTTCATACTATTTAAATAGAGAACAATTTAACAATACAGTGACTTAGATATGTTGACACAGAGTTCTCTTTCTTCTTTTCTTGTTCATTCTGTGTGATTTTGAAAGGCAGAGACAGAAACATCGCTCTGGGAGATCAGTTCAAATGAAGACCAATTTCATATGTGCTGCATGAGCATTTTTCTCAGACAGATAAGCAGCACTTTGCATTAACTCATCTGTGATGGAGGGAGATATAATAAGATACAAATAACTTGACAAACTTGTTTGTTTTGTTGACTCATAACACTGGGCTTCTGCTGGTTTGCTTGCCTTGAAATGCAGGCCTGAATGCCAAGAGGTTTTACAACAGGGTTTTTACAAAAAAACTGTTGAAAACAGACATCAACCTAAAACCTCGGGAGGACGAATCAAACTACATTGTATTCATCAAAGACAATTTACTGTATAACTAGATATAATTACATTGACTATTTTAGCCATAATATAGTGGCACTTCGTACTGGTCAGTTTTTGTTTTGTTTTTTTGGTTTCGTTTTATTTTAATATTATGAATCTGCTTTGTTGTTATTTACTTATAATTATATATTCATGGTATAAATTGTTACAATGTTGTTGTTGCTATTTTGTTTTGTTTTGTTTTGTTTTGTTTTGTTTTGTTTTGTTTTGTTTTGTTTTGTTTTGTTTTGTTTTGTTTTGTT
>JAPZDY010000025.1:8147769-8179387 GCA_029783645.1 Ctenochaetus hawaiiensis
GAAACTTTCTGTCTAGACAAATGCATATAAGTTTTATTATATTTCAGTAATAGCACTTTAAATTGTTCATGCATTGATTATCATCTCTGTTTTATTTTTTAAGATTGGTTCCAGGCACACTGCAAGGATGAGGGGTCTCATTTTCCTTCTTGTGAACTTGGCAGTGTCTACAGCACACAAACAGCCAGTAAGACTTTATTTCTTGTTGTACTTTCTGCATACTTTTACAATTTATTGCATTAGAACAACACAGCCTTTTGCCTCTAATTCTGAGCTATGATTTGAATTGTTCTTTCTTGCTCTTGAAGTTTCTATATTCCCTATTTTGTATACTTTACTTTTTTATTCATTTCTTTAAAATTCTTTAGATGACTACATTTCTTTAAAACTAGTCATTTATCCGCACTTACTTTGCCTCTGTGCTGCTGTAGCACTTGAATTTTCTTATCTCATAATATTAATTTATCAGCAGTTTAGTTGCTGACATTTTTTCTGATCTACATTAATAAGGCACATTTTAAATACTGTGAAATCTTGAGCATCTGACAAAGATCTGGCATCAAATTTTACTTGTAAACTAAAATATTGAGTGTTCGTCAATAGCCAGCAGGTACATCCAAAAATGTGCTTCTATATATTCTATGTTATTCTATGTTATATCTGAGAATTACATTATTACATTTGTTAATTTAATCAAATGTTTTTTTTTACAGAAGGATGAAATAGTGGGTAAGTAGAAATATTTTCTCTTTTTTCTTTCATGTAAATTAATTCCTTTCACAGTTTTATTTTTCATTACTTCATATAAGGATATAAGCCAGTATCTCATCTATTTTGTAGAAATTGGTCGAGACATGGACATCACAGAAGTGAACAAGGGTAAAGTTTTAACACCTTCATAACATTAATGAACCTTGTGGTAAAAATTTTCCCACATCATATCTGAGAGATGACTTTTGTTGCAGATTCACTACTCATTAACTATTAGCAATTAATTTTTGATTTCTTAGTAAAGAATTTTTTTTAACTCTATATGTTTTATCTTAGATCATGTACAAGATGATATCCTGAAGGTGAGTTAGTTATTTTTCGAGCAAATAAGTAAAATAAGAAATGTGTTTGAAATGTTGCTGAATTTTCAACTAATATGTGTCGTATTTATTTTAGTCAAAGAGTCAAAGAAGTGCAATCAACTATGACAATCAACTATGGGAATCCCCAGTTTCTTATGTTTTGGAAGAAAGCCTTGGTAACTATTTTTTATGTTATATTCTATATTTTTATTTTCAGAATAATAACCCAGCATGTTTGTAGGTATCCAGGAGAGGCACACCTATGGAGTGTGCTTTTCAAATGTTTTCTCTGCAAAAGAAGTAATGCAAAAAAAGGAAAATAAGAAATATGCAAAAGAAATTTATTGTGTAATTATTGTGTAACCAGGCAGCCCAGTTCATTCAGAATCCGAGGCTGAAAATCTGATAACAACTTTTAGAGGGAAAAATTACAAGAATTTCCTCAAGAGCAAGTACAGCGGTAATTTTGGTAATGAACACTGTCACAATCCCACCCAAGGAGTCGTACCTGCTTCACCGGTATCTCGTCCACTGGCATTTAAATAGCTACAGACATTGGTTGCTCTTATTGTGGCTAACTAGTAAATATCAGCTAACCATAGCTAACATGAACCTGAAATTTAATACAGTGGAAACAAACACTTGGTGTTTGAATTTAAATGTGTTTCATTGTATTGAGTGGAGGAAGTACATAAACGTCTAACATACCATGCATGTTATTAATATTAAAGGAATAACATAGGTGTGTGTCTAGTGATATATTGCTAGGGGTAATACAAAATTTTGCCAGTAGAGGGGGTGTTCCTTTCTCCTGTGTTCCCCTCTGGGATTCCCAATGTCAGTCTGAAGGTGTTGAGACATGGGAGCCACATAGCAGCACTCTGCAAAACCAGTAATACATGAAAGTAAACCAAAGCTTCTTGACAAAAGCAAATATTTGAGAAATTCGGTCAAAATATTCTCACACGGTGCAAAACAACCACCTGCTCTTTCACTTGAATGTAGAAGGAATTTGTAAGAACAATGCGTCAGAATAACAAACACAAGCAAGATCAAATGTATTCATGCTGTTAATTCTTTGTTCTTCCCTTTAATGCAATTCTCAACGATGGAAGAGATGAATGCTAAGGGAGTGGTCTTGAGGGCCTTAGAGCAGTTCAGGCTGAAGTCATGCATTGACTTCAAACCAAGGGACTCTGAGATGTATTACATCTCCATCCAAAAGTTGCAGGGGTATGTGTTCTTTCTTTACTATTTCTCATTATTTGTGTTTTTTGTTGTTATCTAGTTCATTTGTTATATTTGTCCTTTACAAATAACTCAACACTAAGGGCTATGCTAAGAAATGTTGACCATATTTGGCGTTTGGGGGGTGTGTCTGTATTTAAATGAGCCTGTTTGACACACAAGCAGATGGCTGAAGAAAACAGGTGGTCACTGTGCGAAGTTGTACATGCTTGATAAACATCAGTCGCTGATAGTCAGAGATATAGAAGTACCACTGTAATGTAGATATATAGGAATTAGAAGTGCAAATGTAGCTGTAACTGATGAGTAGGCTACTTTTTTCTGTTCTAGATGTTTTTCATATGTTGGGAGGGTTGAACCCAACGGACAGGTCCTCTCTATCGGGAGATACTGTGATGAGATTTCCATTGTTGAACATGAGTTCCTTCATGCTCTTGGCTTCTTCCATGAACAGTCCAGACCAGACAGAGATGATTTTGTGGAAATTAATTTCGAGAACATCATTGAAGGTCCTACTAAGACTTTACTTGACTTGTGTGTTCATGATATGTGTTATGCTAAGACATAAAAATACACCCTTAGAGGGGGTTAAAAATCTATCCAACAATAAGTACATAAACTTAGAATCAATTTTGTTTAATTAACAAACACATGACATTTCGTCAAAAATAATTAATTAGTATCAAAAAATGTTTTTTAGCTTAATTCCCAGTTTCTTTTAGCAACATTTCCCATTTTGATATGCCACTTGCCCACACTTATCATTATCAGCCTTTATTATTTACATGTCAGAAGATAAACGTTTTTTTATCTTTTTTTTTTATTATTTAAGGTTTTGAGGGTAATTTTGAAAAAGTCAGCAATCAAACCACAACAACCAACGGAGTCCCGTACGACTTTTGGTCAGTGATGCACTACGGCCCGAATGCATTCAGTAATGGCAATGGGTCAACAATTCAGACCAAAGACCCAGATTTCCAGGATATCATTGGTCAAAGGCTGGAAGTGAGTCCCAAAGATGTTTTGGAGCTGAACCTCCGCTACGAATGTGGTAAGTGCTCGTTGTTTGGAGTTTTTAGAGACCAGCACCCAGTTTTAGGATTTATTTTGGAATGTTTGCTTTCACAGCTAAAACCTGTCAAATTGGTGTGTGAGCTCAGCCAGATCCCACTTTCAAGTCACAGGATTTGACAGGATTGAGTGTTACTTGTCCTATGATACCCAAACTTTAATGAATGAGCTACTGATGATGAGTCATGTGCAAGATGAGACAGCTGATACACAAGCCTGAACTAGCATTATGCTTTATGAACTCCCATCAAAACAAGTTTCAAGGTTCCTAAACATGTTTCAGTGTCCTAGCGTAGTTGAAAATGCACTTAAGGGAATGAAACTGTAATTGAGGTTTTGTCAGTGAAAATATAGGAAAATCTCAAATATGTTTATACCTTCGAGAGATTTTATTGCAACTCCTTTTAAATTTGATATTCCAACTTTGTAAGCATTTCTCAATCCTGTGTTCTTCGTTCAACTCCACAGACTCGACCATTGCATTCAAGATGTTCTGCGGCTTTTCTGACGAGAACGTGTGTCACATGGAAAACTGTTCTGACAGTGCTGTCAGCTGGGAAATGGTAACACATGTGAATTGGGGTCCCAGCTCTGACCACACCGGTCCAGACAATAATGGTAACTATGGTAAGTTTCCCAGTTTGAAATTTTGCAGTTCATTGTTTAATGATTTAATATGACTGGGATGCCATGACTAGTGCAACATCCTGTTATTCAGTTACGAGACATGGTATCAAAGACCCTTTAAACACCCTTTTTTAATTGGCATATGAAAGAAATCTCTTAAGAAAAGAAATTTATACCTAACAACAAAGTTTGTCAAACTTGTGTTTAAAGTGGAACAAAAGCTTCTTGGAACTTGTTTGCAACTTAAATCTCGCTGATATATAGTTTACTCAAATTCTTTGCACTGTTTGTGTAGATATTATGTTTGATGGTCTGCCTTATCATATTATGTTGATACAACAACATTTTAGGTGAAGATGAAGGTTACTTCATGCATGCTAGCACTGCATCAGGATACGAGGGAGACTCAGCCAGGCTGGAGACCCGCACGATGGATGTCAAAAGGGAATGCAATGTCCAGTGTCTCCAGTTCTACTATTACCACAGCGGGAGCGAATCGGACCAACTTAACATCTGGATCAGAGAGTTCAGGAATGAATGGGACGTCACTGGGACCGTCCGTCTTGTTGGACAGATCACCGGTAATGTGCAGCTGTATGATTATCTGGTATCATCTACTCTATGGGGTATTTTAAGACTCTAATGAACTACCAATGCTTTAAGAGCTACACTTGAGAGTGCAGCCATTGATAGAAACTCTTCCCTCAGGTCCCCGAACATCTCACTGGCAGCTCCACCATGTTTCTCTGAATGCCACCAGGCACTTCCAGGTTGAGTTTGAGGTTCGCAAAGGAGCAGGAAACTCATCGGGTGGCTTCTCAATCGACGATATCAATCTGTCTGAGACTGAATGTCCACATGTCACCATACAGATCGATGATTTTGAGAATACTTTGAACACTAGTGATTTTGGAACCATTATATACAGTCCACTGCAGTACTCCAGGGGGGGCTATGCTTACACGGTTGGGGTTGAGCTGTACAAGACGTATGTCGGACTGTTTGTGCGACTCTTGTCTGGTAAATATGATGATGAGCTGGAGTGGCCTCTCCCACAGAGGCAGGTGACCTTCCAAATGCTGGATCAGACCCCGAATATCCAGCTGCAAATGTCCAAACAAAGGAGCATCACCAGTGACTTGGCACAGACAGGCACTAATGGTAAGTTTAAAAGAACTCAATGTAGTCTTTGATAAAAAATGAAAAAGCCCCAGTCTAGCACACTATGTGTAATGATATGTTCATTTCTGGTTGTTTACCTTAAATGCTTTATATGCTTTCTGTGCTCAGGTACCTATCTTTGGGGCAATCCGCGTGAAGTTGGAAGTCCATTCGAGCTTAACAACGAGACTCTCTATGCCGGACCTCCCCTTGGCAGAAACTACTTTACAGATTTGGATGAAATGAAGCGCAGACAATTCCTCAAGGGAGGGGCAGCCGTCTTCGCCTTCAGTTTCGAAGGCAGGCTCACAAAAAATGTTTCACTGCTTAACACGATTTTTACTTTTCCACTTGGATTTCTTCACCAAGCATACTTTAAAAACATTTCAACTACCTTTAAACCTAAGTGAAAAATTGTTCAAACTTTCCAATTTTGCCAGATCTCACTCCTCTAGTCAATGGAAGTGCTCTACCATGTCCTCGAATGAGACCAGTGAAAATAAGACATCCTCCTAAATACATAGAGAGCAGCCCATGCTCACCAAGGTTGGACACTATGTTTAAAATTTATTACATTTCCAGCATTTTTCATTTTAGAAATTTAGAAAGATGCTAAGTTTAACATGGAAAACAGATTTTAATGGCTTTACAATGATGCTGTGCATTTTACAGGGTCTTTCCCACTTTCGATCCTCCTCATCCTAATACAACAGACGACAGCGGGTATTTGGATTTACTCACATTTTAAACCTGTAGTATTTTGTTAGCTGTAAAAAAATGAGTTTTGAAAGGTTATAAGATGTTGTTAACAATAATCCATCACTGCATAAAGAGGTCTGTATCTACACAAAATATTTAATTTCCTTTTAATTATCAGCAGGCTTTATAACTATAAGGTATAGGTGAAAATGTTATGTCTTGACAATCATGCTCTGCATTTTACAGGTTCTTTACCACTTTCCGTCCTCCTCGCAGAACAACAGACGACAAAAGGTATTAAGATTTACTCACATTTTAAACGCTGTAATTTGTTGGCTTTAAAAAAATAAGTTTTAAAGGGTCATTAGAACAAGATGAAGAGATCTGTATCAACACAATATGTTTTATTTTTAATGGGCTTTTTGACTGTAATGCTTGTGCAAAAAATTTTTATACGTGTATCATTTTATTTCATTCCAAATGTTTCTGCTACAGCATTTTCGGCTTCGGTCCTGGTCTCATGGCATCTCCTCTCCTCACCCTCCTGGCTGCATTGATGCTCCTGATGCGCTAAAGTGCATCTCCTCTCATCCTCATCTTACCTCCGCACATGGACAAAGCCAACAAGTTTGCCACTGACTGAGTAAATCAGCAGCTTTTACTTTTTCTTATATTTCTTTTGTGGTTCCTTTGGGCATATAAGGAGAGAAAAGAGTACAAAATAAAGGCAGAGACTGTACATTAGGGTAGCTTTTCAGGCACAGCTTATAACAATGTATGTTAAGTAATAAAATGCCTGAAACACTGTGGCTATGCTTTGATTTTTTAACCAATTATTTGTCATAGTTTTGATTATGTGTTGCAGTTTACTCTAAACTTGTGCTAATTATTTACAAAAACTTTAATACAACTTTTTTTAAAATTTTACTGCTTTTGTACTGGTTTATAAAAAGGAAATGTTGCTGTTGGACATTATTTTTGTGTGCATACATACTAATGCTTGCAATAACATGGTTATATTCCTGATCATCCTTATTAGAATTGGTAATAACTCTTTAAAATCAGGAAACTATTTTCTGGAATCTGTTACTATGGGTTTTTTTCACATTTTCAAATAAATATTTATCAGAGCAGCATTTGGTGTACTGAAAGCAGGTTTTACTTGAATCTAAATATTCATCTATCACTACTTCCATCACTTCTTACTTCAGGGAAAGGGGAGGAACTTGGCGGCACAGCCATTCAGATTTCTTCTTGCTTAACCAGTCCCTGAAATGTGAGATACTCAGTGTTGACTTCTCCACCATCACTAAAATAAATTGGCCACTTGAGGGCAGCAAAAACAACCCATAAACACATCAAAAGTAGTATCACTTTCACCTTTTCAGTTCATAAGACAGACTTGTTTGGAAGACTTTATACACCAAGCAGCTATAAAGAAATATTAAAATGTATTTGTTGAATTTATTCAGAGTTAATGTTTGTGTTATGAATAGAAGTCAGTTCAGTATTCTGTCAACTCTGGTTTTGGTTCCCTCTAACTTTTAAAAGAAAAGACTTCAGCTGATAAATACACTACTCTACAAACCAGATAGTTGCTAACTTTGTCTGGTTAGCAGCTAGCAGTCAGTGAGTTGGTCAGAGTTTTTTTAATATTATTATTACAGGTTATTACTGATAAATAACCTGTCTTGACTCTACACCCTGTCTTCCATAAGCAATGACAACATTAAGATTTACAAAAAGTAATCACATTTATTTCAATCAATCGTACATGATCACCATATATTATTCCTAACCACTTACTTTGATTTTCACATCACATGTTCTCATGCATCACTGATGCCCTCTGATATACATCTCTCTAGCCTCTGGGTACATCCAATACACCTTAAAGGAAAGACATTTGTGCTACAGAATGTAGGCATGGCTTGGCCAGTCCTGGCTCCTTGGTAGTTGTCACTGTCTCTCTGTCTGCCCCAGAAGTCACAGTTGAAAGAGAGTCTCTGAATCCAATTTCTAAAACTTAGACCAGGTTCCTGTGTGTCTCTGTGCCGGTCCAAGCTGTGGCCTGCGAGCTGACTCCAGGCAGCCCCGCACCTCTAGCCAATGGTAACACCGAAGCCACACTGGAACTTGTTCTTGCGATGGTTGAGGAAAGCCCCTAAGGCCAGTGTGAGAGGCAGCGGCACCAGTTTCTTTTCAAGTGTTGCTCCAACCACCCAGTTGCTGTCAACTGAGCCTGCAGAGAAGAAAGGTGAAAAAGGTTAAATGCCTTTGAGAGGAAAATCTGCATTTGATTTGCAATGTTCGAACAGTCACTTCATCTAAGCAGAGGAAGAGGAATTTGGATCTTTTCCTAAAGTAAAATTGGTTTACCACAGTGAAGAATTACTCTGCTACGAATAAATGTCCTGCATTTTAAATTCTACTTAAGTATACAAAGGCCGCGCTTCACTTTATGTACCCAGTTACTCCTCAATGCTATTAATTTACGAACTATGTTTGATTTTTATACTATATCCATTTACCTTTAAAGAGCAGGTTAGCTTTGGGAAGGTCCAACTGATAACCAAAGGATGTTGTGGTGTCTTGCATCCTCGTGCTCGCTTCAAATTCAACTCCTACCTGCAACTGTAGGAAAAAGAGAGAATAGAGGATAGGTTAGATAAAGGAACTTTTGTAGCTGTAATTTTTCTCAGCAAAAAATAATACTAGGGTTTAGCGGTTGGTAAGACACTTGAAACACTGCTACAATTGAGGAGATACCATGAGGAGAAAACCATGACTGACACAGAGACATCCACATACACTAATTTTAGATACCTGATCATTGGCTTTGTGATAGTATGTAGCATGAGCTCCTGCTCCTCCTAAAGTTAGTGTAGCTACGTAGTTTTCTCCTAACCAAAGAAAAAGGATTCAAACAGAAAACATAAAACAAGAAGAGAGAATGATGCACTACTTTATCACAACGAAAAGTACATTTAAGAAATGTCCATGGTAAATTAACAGTGTTAGGAACCAGTCCCTAAATATTAAATGTTAAAACAAGCATGTGTAACTTGAGGCATGTGGGTTTTACCTGTGTATCTGCCCAAGAGGGAGGTTACAGTTCCTTCCTCCCCTGGTCTCCTGTGGTACACAAGCTCACCACCCAGGGCAAGTCCTGGTGTGATGGACTGGAGATAGTGGGCCACCACAATACCTAAGGGACAGCACCAAGAGCTTAGATTACAATAAACTGTACTGTCCTTTCTCTTTTATATTTATAGTACGAATTTCTCTCTCTCTCTCTGTCTCAGCTTGTCTTGTTCTTTTTTCATTTTTTTCTTATTCCTCCTTCAGCCCATGGCATGTCTCCAGATTTCTCCTATTTTTCCTTGGCTATGTTTTTATTAGCTCTAATGTGTTCTAATACTCCTCCCTTGCCACAAGTTACAACAAACACTGCTCTGCAACAATCCTACCAGATCCAACAAGTATGTCTGGATTTCCAAGTGTCACAGCGGATGTGAAGTCTTCACCACGATACTCCATGTCACACTGCCAGTTCACAAACTTATGCTGTTGTGTCTGCAACACATAGTTTATAAATGTCAGTAACACTTATACGTGAAAATAGAAAGCATCTGAATTGCTGTTTATTTTACTTATCTACAAACCTGGATGGCAATTTTGGAGCGCACAGCAGTTGTGAGCTGGTGAATGACCTGGGCATTCAGGCTGCCAGTATTGTCCATATCTCCAACCATGACTGGGAATGACTAAAGGGGAATAAAACACACTTCAATCATATTTCAAGTTATGTGAATGGATTACACTGAAACTGTACCATCTGTATTAAATAAGGTAGTATCAATGTTATAGAGAGCTATAGGCTGCATAGCTTTCCTGAGTATCAGTAGAAATGTTGAGTCTGGTTTAGCAGCTGCTTGTGTGCTCCTTGCTTGCAGACCATTTTTTTTAATGAAGGTCAGTCTAAAGACTCTTTCAGTTTTAAATCCAGATTAGGACAAAACAGGTCATTCAAAAATGTAACTCAACTAACTATAAGTAATAAATGGCTGAATATCATAACATTTGCATTTTCCAGTTGCTTTGCATGCATGTTTCTGCAGTCTGCTTCATTTGTTTCTTTTTAAGTGTCCAAAGGCAAACACAGTCCTTCCTTCCTTTTCTTTTTTAATTCAAATTTTCTAAGACAGACAACACAAAGAAAGCAATTTTATTTATGCAAAATATTAATAAAAGCTTTTAGAAAAATGCAGTTTTAAATGCTACATAAAAACATGAACACAGACTTCATTCAGGAGTCAAACCTTGGGACCATTTACCAATGAAATCAGTGGAAACTTATTTTCCCCATCAATAGAGAAAAAAAGAAGTGTTAGCCATAGCCAAGCAGATTTACAACCCAAAGTTTAAATACTAACATCATTTACAGGTTTTGTTGATATGATGTGAAAAACGACCATTACCTCTGCTGGTCCAGTCTGTTTACTGCCAACGTAGGTTGAACCGAATCGATAACCAGATTCACCCAGGGTGCTGAGAGTAACAGTATGGCTGACCTGGAAGTGGTTACTCAGGCCCTTGTTGACAACTAACCGCACACCTTCCATCTGCAGAGGGAACACGTCTGAAACCAACAAAGGGCAAAATAAGTCTCTATATCACATAAATTCATACACTTGTTTACAATACTACTATCATGATACTGTTTCTACAATTCTGTGACTTAAACTCCAAGTTTAACAAATATGAACAAGAAACTATATTGCTGAAGAACTGTCTGGGAAGTGTATCGATTAATTTTACAGATTTTCTAACCTTTACATTTGCGATGACACTCCTCATATGTGCCTGGGTTTGGAAGTGAAGAATCTGAGTCTGATGTCTCCTGGCCAGACCCAGGTGTTGGAGGGACGGAAGACACTGAGGGCATAGTGAACCCTGGAGGGACGGACACCAAACCTGGGACCCCTTGACTTCCCCCAGCTGCAGCAGGGGCAGGACTGGGGGAGGTGGCAGCCAACACACTGCCCATACTCTGGTACTGTAACAGACTAATAAAGTGATAGACAGTGTATCAGTAATCAATCCAGGTCTTGCAATATATCAATTTATTACAATGAACCGTTGTGGCTACTGACAGTAAAGCTAATCCCTGAGAGTCAAAACATGTTAGTGCATTTAAATAAACAAAGGTTTGCAGTACTTGCAAGGTTTGGCTTACATAGATTTGTTTTAGGATCAGCATTATCCACTTCTCATACAGTAACGTGTATCCAATGCACTTTGACACAGTAAGGTCTAGAAACGTTACTTAACTTGGCTAGCTGGAGTGAGTGATTTGTCCTACTGTCCTGTTGGAAACAGCAGGTTGGTTGAAGCTAAGGCCCAGTTTAGTCAGACACTCGACATATATAACAAATAACATTAAATTCTCTTAACCACATGAAATATCGACCTGCGACTCGTGGTTTACTACAAATGCCACTATCTGTGATTAGCCAGCAGCCGAAACTAGGAGCTAGCAGTATTTAACCTGTGAAGACTAACGCAAGCTAGCAAGGTTGGTTGGTTGCTTGGTTAGCTGGGTGGCTAGGTAGCCATGTGGAGTCGACCACGAGATTTGCTGCTTTGTATATGGAAGATACGGTAATTACAAATGCAGTGGGGGAAAGACTGCACTAGCAACTATCCCTTCTTTACGAAAATAATCATGAAACATTTTGATTTAACTAACGTTACTCACGCTGACGGTCTGGGTCCAGGGGTATTTCAACGCCGGTAAAGTTCACCACAACGTCCGCGACCGTAGTTTGACAAGTCCCGCCTATTTTCCGTGACTCATTCGTCGATTGGCCAATGAACATTATAGTTTAACTGCCATTGGCTTAAATTGCAGTTGGGACAGCCCACTCCTGGTGACCTATGACGGAGTTCATTCGCTTAACATTCGCTTCATTCAATCTCCTACTGAATGACATTCCAAGGGTACACCTATTTTGGAGCCGTAGTATGATTTTATGAACAGAATTACAGATGTATATCGCCATATGTTACAAATAACAAACTTAAGTAAACATGTGCATCTTTGTGGAGCTTTTTCAGAGAAGACCGGACGTCTGAACTAACTTAGTTGGCAAATGGTATAATTAAATATTCAGTATTAAATTGCATGCAACTGTAAGCTGTGAGCTTTAAGGTTTCAAAATGGTTCCTGTCTCACCCTCAAGCAGTAATATTTAGTTAGCCGGATGACAATTTTGTATATAACTTTACCAGTTCCAAACAAACTGAGTAGGTCCTTTGTGTTGATTTTACACAGACTAGTACTCTGCACTGTGAGACAAGCTCATGGTTTTCTCAGTCCAAGCAGCTCTAAAACACAAATAAAACCAGGATTAAAAACAAAAAAAAGAATTAGGCATTTGGATTTCATTTGTTTTTAGGAGCTGTCATTGACATGCTTCACTGAAAATAATTGTAAGAGAGAATTATTATGTGCCATGTGACCTAAAATCAAAATACTAAAAAATGTACAACAATGAAGAGTTTCAACCCAAGGCACCTTGGAGTAAAGAGCAGACCAAGATATTACACTAATATGACCAAACAAGTTAAACAGTTTTTTAATGTTAGTTAGTTTAGGGTTAACTAATGCCCCTCTCATCCTGTCATGTTACAATAACCTCCAGGTATGAGAAATTGCTGCCTGGTATTATGGCTTTAAAGGGATTAAAGACATATCACAATTAAATACTGATCTAATGTCAATATTAGATCTGAGAAAATCCACTGCAGTGTCACTGACATTACTCTTACCTTTACATACCTTATTTTGCAGCAAATACTGAAATGCGAGTTCACTATCAATCAAGAGTCTGTACAGCTTCTCTGAGAATTTCATGTGTCAAGCTTTCCTACATGTTCTCCCTAGAGCAGAATAGAGACCCTTTTCCGATGCTTTTCTAAACTGTATCCCAGTTGTGGAATCATAAGCATTTGTCTGAGAGGCTAGAACCAGCTCCATCAGTGGTACTAAGACAGTAGGGCTGGCCTTATGGAATCTGATAATAATTCTAGCTTTAGCTTCACATTTTCATTCTTAGATTTTTAACATCTCCATTTAGTTTTCAGTGGATAAGATACAATTGTCCTGCCGTATGCCAGGAACTGCAGTTTGCTGTAAACTCAAATAAAAAAAAATTAAAATAGATCACTATGCTGTTTTGGTGACAAAGTATTGAACAGAAATCTTCACTTGCAATTTTAATGTGTTGCCATTATTTTGTGATAAATGCCAAAGTCATGATTCTCCCTGAAAATCCACAAAAGCCAAGTGAGACTTTTGAAAACCACCATGTGAATGAGTCACAGCTTACCTGCAGAGCAGACAGCTGGTAGTGAGAACTCATCAGCTTTGTCCAAATCTTTGTTGACTTCTGTTGTGCAGCATGAGGACAACCGATAACCCTTACCCTTTAAATCCTGTAAAACTCAAGGTAATCTTCTTGAAAGAAGAGGATATTATCTACTAGCAGGGCTGCTGGCATTTGCTGTCTTTTAAGCTGGAGTGCCCTGATATTTCCAGCATTCTAAATACACCAGGTACCAATTTAACACAGTAATTTCTATACACACATATTGATTAGCTTCCACTCTATACACACAATCTCCATTTGAACCAGAAAGTGGAACCCTTTTTTTTCTCTAATTTTACCAATTGCAATTATTCCCATTTAATTACCAAATATATGGGGCCCTTAAATCCAGGCCACACACTCACCTTGTTTTCCCCGGCCCAGTCCTGTCATTGTTTTTTTTACCTGGCTGGCTGGTCACCGCCCCTCCGCATCTCTCTCCCTTTCTCTCTGTCTCTGGCATAGCTTCCACTTACCATATTAGGAAGATGCCACAGAATGAGCCAAATTCCCAGCCGTTCCTGACACAGTTTAATTACACAGCAGGCTGCATAGTAGGAAATGCTGTCCTCCTCAGAACTGCTTGTTGCCCTGTGTTGTGCCTATGTGGCCTTCCACACATTCCTATTATAAAATCTGATGGTGGATGAGAGGTTGATTTTCCCCTATTCAAGGTATGTGCATCCTTGCCTGTTAAGTTTAATGATGTTAAGTCCTCCATTACCTGTATTAACAATACTACCTGTGAATGTTAGCCATGTAGTCCCTGGGACTGAGTGTGTGTGGTGTGAGACAGGTTAAATCCCACCTGTAGAGGTAGGCTCTTTATTATTTCAGTGACATAATTATTTTATTTATGCACGTTGACAACTGTTTCTGGCATAGGTGTATATTGAGAATAATGGGGAGCTTCACCATAACTGGCTGCAGATACACTGGTGGATGTGTTAGATTTAACTTACTGTGCCTTTTTTTAAATTGATCTCATATTTTAATGCTGTCTCTGAGTTTGCTGTTTCCTTGGAGTTTTTAATCCTGACTGCACTGTTGGGGCTCTGGTTGGCTGGTTTGCTGTGCACTTGCATGCAGATAAGTATTGCACTACATAAGGCTGTTGGTTTGTAGCGATTGTGGGTGTGGGTGTGTGTGGGTGTGTGGGTGCAGAGGAACCACCTTTTATTAAATTACATCTTTTTAATATTTCTCCTGCAGGTCTGCAAATGGAGCAAGAGGCTGAACAGAGGATTTGAACTGCATAACTGAACTGACGAAGTTGAGATAAACAGGGTTGTAGCACTGTGAGGGTAAATTACCTGAGTGCTCATTAATCACCTGTAGGACCAGCTCTACGGATTATTTAAAGCTGCAGACAGAGTGATATTATCGATGTGCTATAAAACAAAGAACAGCAGACGGGCTGCAAAAAGAGCCAACACAGACTAAACTTTTAACAATATCAGTTTTATTAGTTCAATCATATCACAAAATAGATGCTGATTAGAACAGAATTGCATGTGATGCTACAGTACAGTATAGTATGCCTCCTGTATTCAAAGCAGTTGATATTAACAGAGTCATTTCTGATGTGCATATGCCTGTTAATACCTTAAAAGCCATAGAACACGTAACTTTTGCCGGGGAGAGGCTAGTGATTAACTTCAGCAAGGTGCCTGTTAAGATTGCTTGTTCTTGTGACAGCATTTTTTGTATATTATCTTTTCTGAATAAACTAACAAATACTAAAATAAACCATTCACTAGTCACTGGCATTTACCAAAGTCACATGAAGACAGTACTGATACCTTATTTTCTGAACAAAGAAAACTCAAGCATTGATATGGTTGTGGAAAGGAGAGGGTGAGGCAGGTTGCACATTGTGTGCTGCAAGAGCTAAACATTTTAAAGGAATAGCTTAACATTTTTGGTAATATTTGTTGAGAGATGTGTGCTAAACATGGAGCTTCCTCTGGCGGCCTGTTAGCTTAGCACAAAGACTGACAACAAGGAGACAGCTATCTTAGGCGAGAGTTAGAGTTAGCATGCTTCAACTTCAGTGTTTCAATCCATTGTACAACAGCACATTAATCCCCATAAAATGGCAAATTGTTTTGAGGTTCAGGTTTTTGGGATGACTCAAACAAAGGAGTAACAATGTATTCATTTATTTAGAATTACAGGTGCTGGTAGATTTTGTCTGTGCTGTCATCAACTTTTTTGAAGTGAGGCTTTTCTAATTGGCTACTCAATGTAACATTATATTTATCAAAAATTTATATTCAAAAATGTTCAATCACTGCCTTGATGATTGAATTTTGCAGCTTTTTGACCTCCAAGATATTTTTCAGGTGGGCCTCTGTTTGGATGAAACAGAACATTATCAATTAAAATTTGTAGGATTTTAATATTCGCTGTGCAGACTGCAACTATTTTTCCTTTGTTTGCTACTTTTGTTTTACACCTGGACCCACTTTGGATTGGATATGCACACTCTCCACCTTCTTTTGCATCTATTCACTTGTTTTAGTCATTCAACAATCAGTTGTGTATCAGTAGCCTGGGGCAAAAGGTGGAGACTGGAGGTACTCCTGAGGTACCCCTCTCTCACACCTGTGCTTGTGTAGGACACTGGTGGACCATTAAAGGTTTGCTCTCCTGTGATCTCCTGGTAGTCACTCTCAGTGCTTCTACTCCTAGTCAGTCACCTTCACATCAATACACATTAATATACGTGTACAAACACTCATCTAATGACCTTACCCTCTTCTTCTTCTTGAGGTTCTTAAGGTTGGTGATGACTGACAGCTTTGCTCTCTGGTTCTCTGCAGGCTTCTCTTCATTGACTGGAGCTGAGAAGGGACTCTCAGGTGCAGAGACTTCTGCATCTGACACAAGCCTGGTTCTACCTCAGTGGAGGGACAGTTTTCTGAGCACAGATTTCAGAGGAGGGTTTTTATCTCTGTATATATGTTTCTGGCCATTGGCACAGGCTGAAGATCATGAAAATAAAATATACAGTACCGAAATTTGTCAGAAAAATAAAAGGAATATATTTAGTTTGAAAGAAAATTTGGTGTCAACAACAGAAACATATAAAATAAATTAAGTTGTTCAAAACTGTGTATTCATACAGGAACCCACCACCATCTTGTTCATTGCTTACAGCAGCTAGCTTTTGTGATGTCTTGAGTACCCTTTCCTGTCATTATTAGCATTTTATACTATATATCTTGTGATTAAAAACATGGCGTATGTCCATAGTGATCATAAATGACCACTAGGCGATCTAGGCTCCTATACGCCCGTGGAACATGCGCAGTATGGTTTTAGTCGGATATTTAGGCGGATATTTTGCCTATGGATGTATCATAAGAGTTCTTATAATAGTTATTTCTTACAATCCATTATTTTGCGTCATGCGCCACTGAGCAACATTCATAGGAATGAACATGACTCCGCCTTCGACGCTGTATCCAATTCTCCTTAATACATCTATACTCGTTTCCCAGTCAGAGAAAGATGCTGCGTTCACGTCGCTGCATCCACCGAGCTCGTCAAAGCGACTGACGCAAACTGTGTTTTCATCGGGCCGACGCCCTCAGACTCAAACGTCACTCTTGTCTCAGGAAGCGCTTCATTTTGTTTGACGCTTTCGAAAGTTTCACAGCTGAACCCCCATAGTTGCCACGTACGTCCGAAAAGAGAAAACGTAAAGAAAGGTTTTTTTAAAAAAATCTGGCAATAAATCTTACAAAATTTTGTTGTGATTTTTCTAAATGACTTAATAAAAGTCGTAAGCCGGTGATTGTCACTCCCCAATCACTTCACACTGCCAGTCATACGAAATGACAGTTTAAAAGTTTGAAAACATGAGCCTCAAACTAAATTACACCCTCATTGCTGTTATATGTCAGCAAGAAAATTAATACCCGGGCTTTTCAGAAAACGCTAAATTCTCTGCAAATACAATATCACACACACACACATATATATGTGATATACCTGACGTGTAGACCGGCTTTTATTTCTCACATGTGAGACTAAAACTATTGTGGTGTGTTAGTGCTTCTGCATCAGCCTTGAAGGGCCGATATTAGTTGTACAATCCACTAGGTGTCACTGTGTTCGCTGAGTTTGAAGTCCTGAAGCTACAAATGCTTTTTTTCCCTAAAAGAAACAGAGAGAAAGCCCCAAAGTTTCAGAAGCTCTCGTGTGCCCATCACTGCACCCACTCAAAGTATTCCCTGTTGTGTTGTTGCCTAACATTAAATCAACAGTTGAAGGGAGTTTGGTTTTGAAAAATCCACCAACTGTTTAATCAAAAGCCCCCACCCTCACTGACCAATCACAATACTATGGGATGAGCTAACAAAAAAAGCACAAAAGTGGATTTGACAAATTTTATATAAAATAATATTTACAGTTTTTGTCAATGATACAACAATACACACATATGCACACAAACAGACCTGAAAGTTAATGTGAACACAGGTTTTTAAAATGGCAGATGAAATCTTGCACTGTGCATTATCAAGCATTGTTTAAAAGGTGCCAAAATTTTTCTGGTTCAATCTGAGTTGAGGTCAGTCATTTGTCACATGGAATTCTTCCTTCCTCTCTCTCTTTATTTCCTGCCACCTCTCTACTATTGTCTATTAATATGTATGTAAAGACAAAAACACTAAAAAGAAAAAGGGACACTGAGTTCAAAGAGGTTAGATCCATGTCCATCATTTCCACTTCAAAACAGTCCTTTCTGTTCAGTCTTGGCTGCATGCAGTGGTACATTTCTTGTCCATGTTTGGAAATCTGGCTGAACACCACAGCAGCTGTAGGCCGGCAGTTTGCTCTCAGTGTCCAGGACAGCAGCTAGGTGAAGAGAGGGGGAAACCAACTATGACTGTCTCTTGTCATGGAGTCCAGGAAGAGAAGGCCAGCTTGTGGAGGAGTCTAACTTAAGGTGCAGGCTTTTGCTCGTGTGTCATCCAACTGACTGGACTGTCCTGGATGTCCTTTCTGGCACCGCATCTCTTTGGCTGTGTGGAGGTAGTTGGAGGCGAGTTGCACTGGACAATAACTTTGAGCTAGTAAAATGGAAATACAAGCGCAGATGGAGTCTTTGGAGAGTTGGAGGTGCTATGATGAAAGGTGTGTGGTGTTGTCGAAGGCGAACAGCCACGACTGTGGTTGGGAGATGGAGTCCCTAAAGGAGAGAAAAAGAGTACACATGACATACTGTGATTTTAGTGATTGTGTGTTCTTGTGTGTGAACCTGTGTGCATGTTCTTACCATTTTCTGTTAAGCTGCTCCTATGCGGTGAGACAGACACACAGTGTTGATCTTGAACTCTTATCTGGTTGGAGCCTCTCCCTCGTAACACATCTGCTATCTGCAGAAGATTTACAACATGTTACAACTTTATCTAGATGACCTGAAGTGAGTGTCAACAAAAAAAAAACACTTTGAGTCCAACAAGAATTAAATGTTGCTGGAGAAAACACTGCACTATTCAGGTCTGACCTCTAGAGGGAAGGATACACACATTATTACTTTCCGTTTGTGGCTTTAGCCATTTCTTTCTATCCTAACCACAGCTGAGTCAAGCAGCTTTTTGAATTGCAATCATTTTCAAGTACCTTAAGTAGCAAATACATGGAATTTTCCATTATAAAATCTTAGTGAGTGATTGAAGGCTTGGACAATCATAAGAAGGTCTTTTGCAGTCAATTTCTTTTTAAACTTTTTGGGGTTTTTTTGACACAATCTGATTCAAGCAGCAACTCACAATCATAAAAAAAGCAAATAATGACAACCTAACAGAATCAGAATATCAGTACAGTCTGTTTTATTATGCATATCCTCTTTCTCTGTCATCTCTTTGCTCACTTTCTTGTTCTTGGCCACCATCACTGGGGTGTCGTTGTGGTAGTTCTTGAGGCTGCTGTCAGCTCCATTCTTCAGCAGCATCCGGACCGTGTCCACCTGACCTCGGCCACAGGCGCTGTGCAGGGCGGTGTTGCCACTGTATGACTGGCTGTTGACATCACAGCCACTCTGCAACAGGAAAAACAGAAGAAGTTGACACAGACGTGATTCATAAAGAAAGTCAGAGTAGACGTAGATCATCGTGAAAAGTGGAACAAAAGATAGATCCATGGAGAGGGTGAGTTAGATCAGATGGAAGAAGTTTAAATGATAGATGGTAGATGAAAGAAAGAGGAGAAATCATTCTGCCCATGAGCAACACACCTGCTGGGCAATGATAATCAAGCTCAAGCTATGAATATTTTTCTCCATTCTTTATCTGTTAGCTAGAAAAGAATGACAAACTCAAGGTGCAAACTATAAGCTGGAAAGAGAAAACCAAACGAATCAAATACAGCTGAGTCACAAACCCCCCTCCCTCTTCCTCCTGCCCACACAACTTCATTACCTCAATGAGGAAGTGGACCATGTCTGTCTTATTGCTCTCCACTGCATGCATGAGAGGACTCTGGCCACTTTTGATGTCCTGGTTAGAAAACAAAAACACCATGGGAAAAGTCAGGGGATGCAGTAACGGTAAATGAAAAATTTGTGATGTTGTTAACTTAGTCAGCTCTGACTCAGTGCAGCACGGGGACGGACCATAGCATTGATGTCGGCTCCTGCATCCAGGAGCATTCTGGCCAAATCTTTGTGGCCACGCAGCACAGCCAGATGGAGAGGGGTCAAGCCTGTGTAGGAGGACAAAAACAGGACCTCAGTTTGACAGACACATAAACAGACACATACTGAATAGTCATACACACTCCTACATGAGCCTGAGATTGGTGTGTTTGTTCACTTTACTTTATCTTTGTCAGGACTCTTGTTGTTAATGAGTTTTTGTCCAAGAGCTTTCTTTTTAAGCAAACTGAGAGTATTCCATCAATAATTAAACCTGCTTGACATAAAAGTCACCCCCAAATTTCTCATGGTCTTGTCTGGACATGAATCCTGTGATTTCGTGTCCTTAAAAATTGTAGTGAATAGATTTTCACTTCATATGGTGTCAGTCACTTTTGTGAATCTCACACTACATACACCCCCACCTCCACTAAGGCAGACTGAAGAGCTTGTGTGTATTTTTGGGGCTTTCTTCTGTACCCACATTTGTCACTTTCACAGTAAAAAATGTCTCCTGCGCTCTGACATTATAGGCATACTGTGGAGACTTGACATGTAACACAGAGGAGACCACAAAGGAAGGATATGTCCTCTTCTCTGCTCGCCCACACACCCAACCCAAAACAACCTACCTACCCAAACAAGGGTTCATATTTTCATATCCCCCATCACACTAATGTACGAACACTAGTGAGGTGGAGTATGTGGTTGATTAATCTGGCACGAACGATTTCGTGATGCGAGGCTGATTGAGTAGTTTGGGGCCTACAGCCGACAGAGATGAGTTATACAGCTCCATTTATGTATGCGTGCAATTCAGCTCTGAGTAATTATGCAGAGAGTTTGGAGTGTCTGAGTTTTGCCGCATTTCTTAATAATTGAATTTTGCCAGTCAGAGCTGTCTGTGAAAAGGTCATCGGCCTGCATGCAATCATCCAGGAATGCAGATTTGAACTCATCCAACACTCGGCCTGTTCACCTTATTTGACACCCTCAGACTACTTCCTCTTTCCTTAGATGAAAAAGCAGCACAGTAGACACCATTTTTGGAGGTCCAAGTTGGTGACCTCAACAAATGGGGGATCGCTACGCTCCACAACTAACTGCCTAAACGTAGGAAGAGACTATCTAAAAAAAGTTGTTGTGCCAAGTTTTTTAAAAGTGACTCCTTCTATCAAAGGTCATGAGCACATTAATCACCCCTCATAGCACTCTGGATCATCTGGTTATCATGCTGATAGTGGTTCACTTATTTTACTATTGTACTGCTTGTACATGCATTGTACATTATTACAAACTCTGCGTCAAGAACATCGGTAAACTGACACCTACCCTCGTAGTTTCTGATCTCCAGGCATGTTGAAGATGAGGATCTCGAGAGCAGAACAGACAGACAGTCACGCTGGTCGTATTCGCAGCAGAGGTGGATCGCCGTTTGGCCGTTACGGTCCAAGGCAGTGGGGTCAGCCCCTCCATTCAACAAAGCCTCCACCATGTTTGCCTGCTGGGTTATTGCAGCCAGATGAAGGGGGGTCTGAAGGGGAGGTTGGGGGCAAAAACCATGGTTAAACAAACCCTTATATTCAGGTCTATAACCACATAAGACATTTCATTTTTAGCAGTGCAGAACAAACTAGACAGCATTCACACAGTGTGAAACCCCCCAGTAATGCCGAACAATGCACCCACTCTGCACTTTCTTCAAAGACTTAGACAAAACATATCTTCACTGGTGGGTGGAAGTGTACTACAAATAACACACATGACTAAAAACATACTTTTTTAGGGGGAAAAGCTTATTTTTACTTTGTTCAAAAATTATTGTGTTTTATTTTTCTTTTAAGTATATTTTTGAGCCACTAATCCACGTTTCACCTCACTACATTTGCCAAATACTTTGTTAAAACTAGCCTGCTCTAAATGTAGGGATTTAAGGGGGAAAGGGTGGAAAAAGTGCACGAGTAACACCGCTAAAAAAATGCTGAATTGTCAGCTGCTGAAAGAAAAGAAGCACCACCTGGGTTTTAACCTCCATTATAATGGCACAAAATTGCGCATACTGAAAAAGACATTAACTAAGCATGTGGCTACAGTGATCTATCAGGCTTTAAATTGATAAATTAATTAATAATATTCAAATTATAAGATAAAATTAAAAAGAATAGTATATTTCTATATTGAGAATATTTCTCAAATAGTGATTTTCATTGTCACTTGTGCTATTTTTTGGAATAATTCAACTTTTACTTGAACATAGATTTCAGGACTCCACCCACCACTGCCTATATGGTAAAATTTAATAAAAGCAGATCTATTTCCTTGTTGAGCTGCTGGTATTTCGAAACAGATGCCTATTTTTATGTCGTTGTTCTGACAAAAAATACTCCACCCAGTTCCACCGTATCTAATCATATAGTTACTCCCGCAGTGCTTTTATAAGTCCTTAGAAAGTGCAAGTAGATCAAAGTGATGGTATAACAATTTGGGATCTTATCTGCTTTTTGCAAATGAGAAGATCTGAAGTAAGAACCACGGGATAGTTATCCTAGCAGCAGCAAATCTGGTTCTGCTTGAAGACGACAAAATCTGTCTTCTCGCACCTCTAAATCTCACTATTCAACACTTATATCCCAGTTGCAAAACCAGATTTCAAAAAAGAAGTAATATGTAGGAGTATTTCTGGCCTCTGTGCTGTAAGTGGTGTTTGTTATAATCACAAACATATTTTCCCGTTTAACTGTTCATCTTACTTTTTTTGTAAATAAACTCCTGCTTGACAGACACTCAGACAAATTGAATCAATGAACACCAGACAGGAAATGGAAATGTGAAAAGATATTAACTTACAAAGCCTTAAAATCACAATCACATTATTGTAAGTGAGGTTAGAGGAAGAGTGTTATTATTTCTGGTAAATGCCTCCTTTCATTTCTAACCTGTTCTACAGGTTAAAGGTCAGAGACACAATAAAGCTATGCCCATAAGGACGGGCCAACGCCTAAAATAAATAAACAAGGAACTGTGTCTCGTAACATTACTGTTATTACACATTAAATCATGCAGTGCGGGCACAGCTATTATGTGCCTATCCCCACATATATACAAACACAGACTCAAACCCAATGTAAAAAAAAAAAAATCATAGTTGTCAGCAATCAAATCTGAGTGGCTGACAGTCCAAGATAAGACCTTTGAACCATGTTTTACAGAGCAAATACCAAGGAAGGCAACAACCCCAGCAGGAGGTTTTGTGATTAAATCAAAATGGGGAAAAACCTGCTATGAGAGACAACCAGTCTGCAAGGACAGGAAAAACACATATTACACACTGTCCACCGGGTGCTTCCCTGGATGAAGCGACTTAGCAGTCAGTGAAATTACTTAAGCAATCTGGGATGTTCCTTCAGCTGAGGTCAGCATGTATCATCCTTTTGATAATTATGTCACCTGTCAATTCCGGCAAGGAGTCGATGAATGCTTAAAATAAAGAAATGCAGTATTTTAGTCATAAGGGGAAGTGTTTTAACCTGGACTTTTTAGCTTCTATTAGGTTGCACAATAAAAAAGAGGCAATCAGGAACAGATAGTATCTCCAAGTTTCGCTTTTGCTGTAATACCACTGTACATATGTGTGTTTGTGCTTGTGTGTGTGTGTGTGCGTGTCTGTGCGTGTGTGTGCACACTGGGGGTTCCAGTAAAGACTATAAAAGAACTGTTCTGGCAGTGGGAGAGCGTCTTTGTGGAATTCCTCCAGTTTGTCAATGTTAGTGTTCCTCCCTTCAGCTCCTGTTTCCCTGAACTGAATCCTGTGACTCACACACATTTATGGACAAAAAACACACACAAAATCGCATGTGTACACACACACACACACACCCACGCACACACCCCTTTACAAACACACACTCACATAATCATAATCTGTAAAATGTTCATTATTTGAACTTCTTCAAATCAGTGTTCACTTTTGAAAAATGACCATTTTACTGTTTAACCCCCACAGCACTAGTGAAACTCCTGCCTTCAGAAATTACCCTTGACACTCAGGCCCTGAAGGGCCTTCCAAATAGATCTGTAGGAGCTGGCAGAGTCTAGCTTTGACTTCCTGTAAAGTATTTCAGGGTGACTTAATAATCCAGCAAAGATAAGAAGAATGGGGGGGGGCAGGGTGGAGGGACCGAGGAATGAGGAAGAAATGGAAGCGGCAGTGGGGAGTCCAGGGGAGAGACAGGATAACAAGGGAAAATCCCTGCTCTTTCCCCTGGGTCTGTCCTCACACACTTGCATTCCTGCAAAATGAGTGGATCAACATGAAGGAGGTGAAAAGATCAGAGGAGGGGAGAGAAGGTTTCTGGGCATGAAGAACAGCCCTGGGCGGGAGGCAGTGCCTAACATAGACAAAGGTGGAAGGCAGCACCAAGAGACAGAGGTTGTTCTTCTGCTGGAAACACTGAAAAACTAAGATAGTTGCACAAATAATCTTCACACGCTTTTGCGTCAGTGTTGTTGACAGCTTTACTGATAGCATCAGTCGCTTCATTAGTTATGGTTAAAACCCTAAATTCTCTCAAGATATTTGCAGCAGAGATATGAAAAAAAACAGAGCGGTGAGAGAGTGAGACAAGAGAGAGAGAGAGAGAGAGAGCCACAGGCGTGAAGGGAAAGTCCCTGCAAACTACCCTTAGTGCAAGGTATGTTGAGAAACAGCCCAAAGCGAAGGGGGGGCAGGTCATGTGACTTATCGGAATGAGGATACTAAAGTACAAACAAACACACACAGATGTCTCACTTGTGTACGCTCAGGCACACACTCACACTAAAAAAATCAAATAGCACGCAACCAGCATGCACATAAACCATCTAAAAAAAGGTTTATATGAACTGAAATGAAGCTGTACAGCACAGTGAACAGGACCATTTACAGATAGGGCTTAAAAGTAGACTCATTTGGAGCACACACACTTTAATGGTTGTTTTTAAATCAGAAGCGCATGACCATTAATGCATGTTTTAGTGTGGGTGGCCCACAGGGATTGAGTCCCTAAACCCCACTAGTGTCAGAGCCACATGCTACACCCTCAGCTGCAGCAAGAGCAAAAAAAAAGAGAAAAAATTGACTACTAAAGTGTGTCTTTGTGTAGCCGCAACGATAGCATGACCGGTGTGGGATTATGAAACGGCTGTTTCTAGCATCATAGTAGTTCAGGGAGTGGAAGGCAAATTGAGCACTGTCACTTGCACTGTTGTTCAGTACAGTACTGATAGTAACACTCTGTCAAAAAGTTCTATATGCAAAACCACATAATCTCAGGATTTGTCATCAATATTGGAAAACTTGTATTTTATTTCATCTTGGTCTCTGGGAAGTTAGCCAGTGCCAGAAACCGTGTTCAGTCTGTCTGGTAAACTTTATGTTTAGAAAAGCCAAAAGTTCCCGGGCCTCTTTATAATAAGCCTGTTCTTTATGCCTGCTATTCAGCTATAACCACACAATCTGGTAGGCAAATGACTGTGCTGGGACCAGAAAATCTCCCATTCTGATTGTAAATGCATATGGCATAATATATGTGAGTGTGTGAAAAGAGAGTTTAGCACACAGGATATCACCAAACCTATGCTGTCAGGCCCTAGCGATGAGGAAACACGACAACCGCTGATAGCACCAGCGTTATTTCTGGTAAGTGAGCCTGTAGTGGCCTGTGTGGTGTGAAACCCCAGCCTTGAGAGCTAAAACTCTGCATGGTTCAGGTACTTTCTTTGTTAAAGAACTGAAGAAAAGGCTGGCAGAATGCAGAGCAGGAGGTGGCTACAACAGATGGGGAAGAGAATGTGGAAGTGTTGGGCAGTGGTGGACAGTCCTGGATTGGGAAACACTCAAAGGCAATACCCTCTACACGCTCCAGTAAAGAGCCACTGTAGCTTATCCCTTATATAAAAAAATGCTCAATTAGACTCTCTTATGTGGTTAAAAGCAAATACTATGCTGGAATACTAGTTAAATCACATTTTTTGCATCTTATGTCATGTAATTTTCCAGTTTGATCATGTGCTTTTCAAAAAGAAAAAGTTCATGGGAGTCACACTTTGCTGTGCTTAATCATCTTGGTTCTCTCCTCTGAATTTCACAACATGGTAAATCCAACATGCAAACCCTGAGAAAATCCCTACCTAAAACAAGAAGACTATGTACAGAATAAAACAGAACGATGATAAACATTTGGCTCTGGCTTGTGGCAAATACAGGTGGAGAAACCAGGAAGGGTGAATTCCACTGCATAACCATCAGCCGCCATGACTGTAAGAGTATGCGATAACACAGTGCAAGGCAAGGAGGAAACCAAGGCACTTCCTCTTTCATTCTTTTCCATGTTACTGTTATCAGAAGGGTGAGGCAGGGGAATGTGTTTTTCATGCTGTGGTTGATGGGGCAAAAATCCCCCTTTGCACTTCTATTCTGCATTTATCTATCATCATGTAATACTGAAAAATGCTGAGACCTCTTTCATATTTCTTAAAAATCTTTCTGAACTCTACATCAGTGTGCATGCATGTGAGGTTTAACTGACAGAGGCATGACGTGTAAATAATATTTTTTTTTTTTTTTTTTTACCTGACGGAGGTTGTTGTAGATATCAAGACCTCTGCGGGCCCATAGCAGGAGTTGGATCAGTTTGCACACCATGGCAAACTCTCCCTGCACCACAGCTATATGGAGAGCTCTGTAATAATGATAAAAAAAAACAGACACATAAAGACACTAACAGGTGCAAGAGAAATGTTGCAGTAGACAACTCCATTGCAAAGGGTATTTTAATGTGCAGTATATAAATTCAGTCACTATGGTCTCTCGATAAATTACGCTGTGAAGTAGCCCGGTATGATAGGAAATGATGCCTTTATTGTAAAACCACCATTATTGATCAGAACAATCATACTGCTTCATCACAAGTGAGCAATCAAAAACAAAAATAAACAAAAAAGTTGCAAGCTAGTTCACCGACTTCCTTCCTGTCTCTCAGATGCATCATCGTCTAAATTATAACAACAAGAGGGGGAAAAAAGGATATGACACCTTCGACAGGTGACATAATTAACAACTTTACCCTGAGAAAAGTTGGAACAATGTAAGTACGGAACATGAGAACTCAACAAAATATATGTAATATATGAGTGTGCACACAGTGAATCAGGGCATACTCTTGTGTGCAATATATAGATAAATACACTGTTTGTACAGAAGTATAAAATTTATATTGAGTACATCATTCTCTGCAATGTCATGCATTTTATTTTCATAAGCATGTGCTGAATGATCAATGTCACTTAGAGTTTTTGTTTAAAACATTCGTCTGTGAGCTGTTAAAGCCAGTGCAATGCACTCCCTTTCCCACATGGTGGCATGTGCTTATTTGCTCTCTTTTTATTAGTTAAATATGAGGATTAATACCACACTCAGGTTTGTCCATTAATTTTTACTACAACTACAACTACAACCAGAAATAATTTAACTTAGCATAGCATAAAGGCTGGAAAAACAGGATCCACCTAACAGGATCTCTTAAGCTCACATCATTTTTCATTGTTTAAAAGATATAATATGCAGGATTTTCTGAAAAAACAATGTATAGACTCTTAAAAAGTAATCTCTCTCAATCATCTGTGAGGACCCACTAGAAGTATGCGGTCATGTAATTTTCTGCAGAGATATTGCCCTCTGCCTGTTCTCATTTTCTTGTTGTTTTGCTGTGTTTGGGACATTTTTGAGTTGCAGCCTTTGGGTAGAGTGGTGCAGCCCTACCAGCCAATGCGCAGCCAGCTCAGTGAACTATAAATAAGTAGCAGAGGATATGAAAATGGCGGAGACAGCAGCAAGGAAACGTAAATATACTGAGGCAAAAAAAAGAGTGGACCAAAGTTGTTCTAAAACCAGTGTGAATCTGGAGTTGGCCTGTTTTCTGTTGGACGTATAAGTTCTGGCGACTAGCTTTGAATCTCTTTCTGTCTAACACACCAGCCACTCCTGTCATCCAGGCCAAAAGTTGATTGTCTGAGACTAGATTTACACCTCTGTAGTCCCTAAGTAGGATGCTGCAGGTGGCCGTATGTGTCAAGGGCAGGAGGTGTGTGGTTATGCTGCTGTTGGGCCAGAGAAAACAGACCAATTTTGATTTGTATGTTTACCCTGACCAGAAAATGCTGCATATGCTGCCTTTAATCACAGCCAGCGAATAAAATGTTAACATGACAGGTGTTGCTTTACACTGTCATATGCTGGACTAAATGGGTGAGGTGCAAGGACTTTTTGCATCTCACAGTTTTTTACACATACACAGTTTTGGCAAGAATTAAACAACTTTAATATAACATGTTCATTAAGCTGATAGTAGGATTTTGTTACCTTCAGACAAAGCCAAGCTTGCTTTCCCCCAATTCTGACACCATGTAACTACTTATTTACATAAAAATCATCTGTATCACTCATTTGCAATGTAAAATCATTCATTCTCTTGATGTCCTTTAAGGACAGTGAAGGCCTCAGAGGGACATTTATCTTGTTGTGACCAAGACCTGCTAAATCTACTTAATCTAAATAATCCCACTGACAGTTGTACCACGGAGCTCCACAGATGTACAGACATGACTCACACAACCCTTATCATACCCTTATCAAGAGTAAAGGGGAAACAACTATCTGCGGTCTCTACGTGAAGCGAAAGAACAAACGCAGGCCAAAGTTTAGGAAAGGGAAAAGAAAAAAAAATTAGCAGGGGGGAGGGCATGCTATAGAAAACAGTATAGCAGTTTTCACATTTTTTCTTTTTTATTCTCTCAGAAGAAGCAGCTTCCAGTAAGTCAGACTGGTTTAATGTCACTTCCTGTTGTCAGTAACAATGGCAGCATTCTTTATCTCACTCTGTGTGCTGCGAAAATCCAGCCTTTAAGCTATATGGTTTCTGACAGGGGCTTTTTGTATGTTTACTATCCAATGGATAAGTCAGAATCAGACATACGGTACAACTGTGGGACAGGAAACAGGGACGCTTCTTCAGAAGTCAAAAGTACTTTTTTTTACAGAATTTGAGGTCAGAAAATAAGTTCATACAATGACAAACACTTCCTCTCAGCAATATGTCTTTCTGACAGGGAGTTATTAACAATGGTAATTTCCTGCCTTAAAAAAATGTATTCAAGAGCTCTCTTATCAAATACCAAACACCCTGATATATAGTACTATGGCACTGTAGCAATACATTTGTGCAAAACAACCACATTTTTTGAACATCTCATGTCTCATGGAAATTGGTGCATGGTTCAAGGAAAGGTTCTTCACTTCTGCATGCATGCATTTACCCATTTCTCTATCTACCTTAGCACAGTATGACATTGCTCTTAACATTTCTTCCAATCACATAAAACCAAACAGTCTGCATAAGCTCTACATTCAACAAACACTGCAACCATTCAAATCCTTGACAACTTCACAAAGGCATGTATGAACAGAGAAATGCCTGTGTTCTGTTAAACTGCAGGATAAACGTGTGCCAACCTTCACTCGGTGGTTGCAGAAAAAAAAAGTCATGCTCTAAAAGTTTGTGTATATAATTAAGCAATTTTCAAAAAACTGCCAAAAAGAAACGCAAATTGTGTGCATGCATTAGTTTTGCACATGTATGAGCAAGCACAGACACTACTTTCAGTGTGAGCAGAAAAAAAAACCCAAAAAAACTGATATGCATGCACAGGTTGGAACTGCAAGTGCAATAAATAATCATATGATTTTCTCCTGACACCAGAGCGGACAGAAGAAAAAGCAGAACTGCTGGTTGGAACGGGAGCGAGCATGGTGGTTCTTTCCTTAGCTGGTCCCTGTTCCTGTAACTGAGCTCAGCATAGTGAACAAATCTGTATCAACAAAGATATATTTATCATATTTACTGTACATGCTTACAGCCTTTAAAAAGTCCCTGTGGTGTCTCAACAACAAATCCTACAGTGATTGGAGTGACCAGTCATGCTGCAGCGTATCCATTGTGTCATATGTATGCAGGCTGTTAATGTATGACCTGTCAAATATTTTGTCATTGCCAGCCCTGAGAATGCCTGATGACTATATAACCTGGTGAACAGAAAACCAAAGGCCTCTTGTACTGTAGTTTTTCAGTGCAAAACACTACTGAATCAGAGCTTGTCTCTCTAAGCATTCAGTTCAACTCCTGTATCAACAGTTGTCTTCTTATAGGTCTAAAATGACTATATCTCACTTGTTATGCTCTTTTCTATCTGCATTGATCTCTCTCTCTTTTTCTCCTAAGATGAAACTATACTGTTTCTAGTTCCTGGAAGTGGGGCAGACCACAGCCCCAGATAACCTCAAGCACAGCGGCACTGACGCAGACAGGAGTCCCAAGCCACACGATTAATACAGACAGGCACAGTGTAAGGTTATGTGAAAGAGAGATGAAGGTAAAAACACTGTGAGAAAAAAAAAGTAGGCAACATTGTGCGGTATCCTTTTTGGTATGCTAGGTTACTGCGAAGCCAGTACAATTGATCAGGAGCCTAACAGCCTGTGGTCTGTGGACCAGCTGAGCAAAGAGGTGATGTGTCAGTGTTTGTGAGTAGTAAACAAAAGAGAAGCAGAGACTGACCACATTCCAGTTAACAAGAAATGACGACTTACATCACATGGTATTGTCTGCGGTGCTAATCACAGGAGATGGTGGGATACAGATATTCACCGGCAAGCGATGAGCAAGCGGTTTATTACTTTCTGAAATCTGTATTTTTCCAGAACATTTCTACATTTGACATAAGGGTAACATCTTCAGTTGTCAAAGCAATCATAGTGCATTTAACAGTAATGCACTTAGCTTGAGAGTTACTGAGTGTGTATGGCGCCCCTTTGAAGCTCCTATTTAAAAGCAACTATTTGCACAGCAGTTGAGCTCAATGCTTGGATGATACAGGATTAAACATAATTCTGTGTAAATATCAGGTCATCGAGGTTCACAGAGAACATAGGCTCTCGAATGTTATTCCTAACACAGCACACACAGTCTCATAGCTAGTACTGACTCGTGCTCTCTCTCATACCACAGTTGAGCTGTGTTACGTGGCTGTGAAATGAGAGGACAACCAATAACAACACACAGATGGACACATGGACTGTTACACAGATATCCGTGGTGCCCAGAGGATGAACCCTGATGACCTTGGTGATCCCCAGATGTTTCTGCTTGCACCGTCATGAGATCGACATGGATGGCTTTGAATGAAATGTCTCTATGACAATAAAATGGATTGCTATGAAATACGCACAATTGCACATTCATGCCCCGCCCACCAAGATGAATTTTAACGGCTTTAGTAATCATCTCACTTTTCACCATGCCAAAATATTTTTTTTTCCCAGGAGGCTCAGGAGGTAGAGATGGCTATCCAATTATTTCTGGGTTGGCAATTTGATCCCCAGCTCACAGCTCCTCCTGCTCACACATCGAGGTGTCCCTTGGCAAGACACTAAGCTGCTCGTGGTGGTCATAACAGTGCCTTGCCTGGCACATCTGTCACAATTGGTGTTGATATATAAATGCAATCCATATACCATGTACCTTTTTTTTTTTTTTTTGGCTAATGAATATATTATTTTCATTGACCTC
>JAPZDY010000025.1:8179421-8219010 GCA_029783645.1 Ctenochaetus hawaiiensis
ATTGACCTCAGATGACCTTAACGTTTAGTGCCAGTTAGCAAAGGTTAGCATGTGTATATGCTGAGTCATCACGGTGAACATTGTAAAAATTACCTGTTAAATACTCAGATATTAGCACCGAACTGCAAGCATCTCACCATACTAATGATAGCATTCAGCTCAAAGCACCTCTGTGCCAGTGTGAGGCCTCACAGAATCGCTGACGTGGCTGCAGGCAAGTTAATGTCCTGACTGACTCTAAGCATGTATATATTCATTTATAGGATATGTTAAAAAATTGTGACGCATCTGCACAGCATACAAATGACAGTATGAACAGATAGAGGAAGGTAACAGAACTGGAGAGAGAGAGAAAGAGCGAGAGAGAGAGTGAGAGAGTGAGAAAGAGAGAGAGAGAGAGAGAAAACTGATAGAAAGAAAGCGGTAAATGAGGAAGTGAGGAGCGGATGTTTGGGTTTTTTGAGCCCATTCATTTAAAACACAGAGAAGAAAAGAGAGACACAGACACCTGAGAAAAACCGCACTGGTGTTTTAAAACTGAGCATTCACTGGTTTTCCCGAAACTAAGGGGCGCTGAGAACAGAGGATCAACACCCAAATGACGTCAGCACAGTCGCGTGTACACCATCTCTCACATTATGCATACACGCACACACAAGCTTTTGTGCATACTGACAGTGTGAAAGAGACAGGGGGGCTGAGAATCTATCTTTCTGCAGAATTCACACAAAGTTTCTAACAACCACATAGCAACACCACTTCTCCACTTCATAACAAAGGGGCTACACTTTGTTTAGCACTTCAACTTTTTTTGCCTCAAGTTACGGCTAATCAATGATATTCATATCTTTTTTTTCATTTTGGTTTTGTGACTGGCCTGCAAATATGAATTGCTGAGCAGACATATTGTTGTACGATGCTCCAGATGGGAGTGTCAACACCATTCTACAGATATATACCACTGCAGGTATAAAACTGTGTTTAATAAATCTAACAGTCATAATACACTGCTTTAATCTTATTTTCTCACTGCTATCTGTAAAAGCAGACATGAGTGTCTGAGGCAGATATGGGACAAGAAGCAGCTGTGACATGTCACAGGACTCATCGCTCCGCCAACTGTTGGTCATCACGAGTTTTCTGTCAAATGGATGCAAATGATGCTGATACTTTTTGAAACCGCAACATCAAAGTGCCATGTAATTCTTGGACATGCTATGTATTTTTTTTCGGTCACATGATTCTGTTTGTGTGTGTGTGTGTGTGTGTGTGTGTTTTCATGTTAGTTTGACATTTAAGTTAGTGTGTGGGTGGGCATCAAAGTAACCATGCGTTAAAGTTTTATATTTGCATTCATGTGGTCTTGAAAACTCCTCCAGTGTCCTGTGTACAGTATTCTCATTCCCACCACCCCCCTACCAACCCAACCTACACCCTGAGAGACTGGTAGACTTAAAATTATAGGTCTTTTGATACACACACACAAACACATAACCGTACATGCAATGTGTATTTGATCCGGCAGCTCAGACTTACATGTTACATTCTCAAGGTAAGTGTGTTAGATCAAAGTCTCCATTGTCACTTAGTGAATCATTCCTGATCTTTCCCTTTTAGGAAGTGAAACAACAATAAAGAATTTGGTTGGATATGAGAGGGGCATTGACTGTACCTGTTCAATATTGTTCACTATGCAAAAACCAGGTGAGTCACAGAGATTGAAACAAATAACTCAGATGATAAATGCTCAAAAACCACATCCAGGTTGTGCAACGCTGCGTGCTTTGTTTGTAAGGCCAGATCAACACATGCTGAAACTAGCGTTGTTTGGGTCCAGCCCAGTGAATCACTTTTACTCACGTATCATTTATGTGACCACTTCAATCTCACTTTTAAAGACTACAGTAACGGTTGCGGCAATGTGCAAATTACACTCTGTCACTGGCATTAGCTGTCATACATACGGAATGTCAAAGGACCTTTGACATTTTAACGCAAGATACTGCGTAAACTGCAAGATATTTTGACTTGTTGCAGTACGAGAAGCTGAGATGTAAAAAAATAAAATGAATAATGGCTGATTTCCATGCAGCTTTGGTTTCAGTATCCTGGCTTTGTGCATGCTAGCTAACTATCACCCTGTCATGGCTTACTGGGAGATTTGAATTACCTTCTCCTACAAGTCCAAATATGTGCAACAAGCGGCTCATGGTTCATGCAAAGAAAAATTTCACAATGCAGCTCCAGAGGCAGACATATCGAATGAACCATTTGGCACACACACACAGATTACAGTATGAAAACCTAGGGCTGTGAGGTTAATAATGAAACAACAAATAAAGCTGAAATACTGTATAAACCTTTCTGGGCTATTTTATGTAGTCTGAATGTATAAATGTTGCTGGAGGATGAGATATGTTTGAAATTGCAGTCTGTGCTCTGCTGCTCACTCTTACGAGTCATTTTGATGAGGTTTAATAACATATTTTCAATTACTTCTCACCGCCATAGAGCATCAAAGTACAGGAAGTTATATATTTCAGTTTTAAGTTAGAGTCTGATCTTTTATAATATAAACAACCACAATATGCACCCATTTTAGACCTTCAGATGGCCATTTCTATGAGGCATTAAACCTTAAACTGGGTGTTACATCCATATTCTGCAAGTCTGCAATTGACGAGTCACCACTTCCGAGAAGTTAGAAATATTTTGCATATTAAACTTAATGACCTCAGACTCATTTTTACACTTGCTCAAACTCTTTTTACAGTCTCTGTAGATGAAGATGTGAGCTGCATCCGCTCAGTTTAAACAAAATGATGAGGAATCATCTCAGTCTGCTGGAAATCTCATGAATATTCATGACCGCCGTAAGATGTCAGATCTGTGAATTGTGCCAAGTTTCGACTGTCAACCAAGACTGAAATGCAATGATTATTAAAATGCGAGAGGTGGATGAATCATAGTAATCTTTTTAGTTTACTGTATGCATCAGTGGCTTGGATACGTGATGGATGGATGGATATGCTGTGTGCATGATTCAATTATACAGCAAAAAAGTGACATTTTAACCTTTGACCTAAGCCATTTAAAAAAAAAACAAAAAAAAAGCATCAACATACGTGTCTCCATCTTCATCTTGCCGTGTTGCCTGAGCGATAGCTGTCAGAAGGTTTTCGGTTTGGTGGGCCGTAGGCAGGCTCAGCTCTGGGAGAGGGGGCAAACAGTACACTTGGTAGGGACCTAAGCAGGAATGACCAAGAAAAACAGGGAGAGACAGTCAGAGAAAGAGGCAGTGTAAGGCAAAGTGGAAGAATAAATACAGAAAATGATGGAGATATGTAAAACATTTTTGTCCTGCATGGCAAACAAGTCATTTTTTAAATAAGGAAATACGATACTATAGTTTTATATTATTGGTGCATGTGTCCTGTTCGGTTATGAGATGAGTAAACTACTTTTGACAGCACAGGAGACTGACTGAAGAAGAATGGCTGCAAAACTGCTGAGTGGACATTTTCCCACTGATTCAACAGAAACTGCTTCATCAACTGTGACTCCACTGTCATTTCTTCCACCTGTGACACACTAATGACCACAGATACTGAACAAGGGGAAGTGTGTGCTGTGCTTTTACTGTTTTAAAATCAAAATAGCATTAGTATCATTCATGTTATACCAAGAAATATACATATTTTGAGAGCCCCTGCAGGCGTGTCTGGCTTTTTAAACCTAAATTATGTCTCTAACATAGTCGTTTCATTTAGCAGACTGTAGAGACATCATAGGTTTTAGACTCGTCACACCCAGCCGAATTATATAATGAGAAAATATCAAATCAAATGCTTCAGGTGAACATTTTGTAGAAACCACAGCAAAACTCTTTCCTGTAGCAAAGTTCAGGCAAATAAAAGTTCAGAAATATTAAATATTGGCACTTACTGTAACCAAACGGGTGTAAAATGCGTATGGGGTATCCCTCTGGACAGTGTATTGCCTCTTCGTACCGCCTGGGAGTCACTGGTGCTGCAATGACTCTGCTTTCATCCGTAGCCCCACCGGTAAAACTTTCCCGAGATATGAGGTCCGCATCTACCGCAGGGAAAAGGCGGTCTTCTGTTTTTGGTGGAGCCGGTGACTGCCTTTGGGTCTCTGGGTCGACATGAATCGGACGTTTCCTAAAAGGGAGCCTAAAGGAAGATTTGTCCGCCGGCCGTTTGCGAGTAGTACCGGTTTCAGAGCCCGGTGCGACTCTCACTACGGAGCAGCGTTTTTCCAAATTGTCCGTTCCTGTGCACGCAGGATGTGCAGGTGAACCGCCTGACATCCGAGAGTCCCCGACGCGACCTATGCACTCCGGACTCTTCGACCCGTCGCTCCCACGCTCTCGGTTTCTGGTGCGCAGATCCAGCGGCGCGGGGGCAACCGTCTGGTGGTCCCCGTTCATGGTCATGATCCTCGGCATCAACTGGGAACGAGTCGCTCGAGATCTTAAGAAGTTTCAGGTGTGTGCGCGTGAGGACAACTTCTCGACGTCCACCAAGTTCAGCTGGTGGAATCAGTCCATCCACAGTGGCCAATACTGCGCAATTTCCATCCCCATGAAATCAGATGGGCAGCGATCAAATCATCACTTTCCTTTTGTGTCACTGGTGTATTTTAGATTTTCATTGACTCGATAAGCAAATTTATTTTCAAAGGCGTGTTAAGTCAAGTTTGGTGAAGATAAAGCGTGTCCTTGCGCACCTGGTAACAACTGCAGGTACAGCGCAGCGCTCATCAGTTTTCAATGAACGTATAACCAGTGACACTTGGTGCTTTCCCTCAAACTGAAACGAGCGACTGACTTAAGGGCAATTATGTTAAGGGGAAGAAAACAGAAAACACTGCGTTAGCTTCAGAATAATTGTTGCATTTCCGACTTCTCTGACATCTGTCTGCTTTGCATGCAAGTTCAAAACATCTCATACTGAATTTCTTCAGAAGTTCAAGGAGGAAAGACGGATCGGTGCGTTTTTTTCGGTTCGGGTGTTTTGGTGTGACTGCATGTAAGAACAAAACAGGGCTGAATGTGCTTTTTTTTTTAAAAATCGATAAAATCACAGCGAGTTTTTTTTTTTATTTTGATTTTCTATTTCTTTGAATTGTGCGGTCGTCTTTTAGGCAAACATTAAACGTCTAGAGCGCAGCCACACTCAGCTTAAAGTGACAGTCTACAGAGATAAGTCATTTGCAGGTTGAGCATAGCTATGATAATGAAAGTGGTTTAATTTTTTTTTTTCTTATTCATTTTAAAAGCCCTACAGACTGCTCCACTTCAGGTCAGAGTGCAGCATGGGAATACGGACTTTACTATGTGCATTTTTGCATCCTTATAATGTGTATTTTTATATACTTTTATTGTGACATTGGACATATCTATGGCATGAGGTGACTTCCTTATTGAACTTCTCTGTGATTGCTTAAAGATGTCATTGGAGGAATTTTTTTTACAGTAATTTTAATCACGTTTCAGTACCTGAGGTCAGAAGTCACAATGTTCATTTTTACACCAAAGTTAAGCAATGACCTACTTATGTAAAACTCATTGCAGCTCGGAACAAACCACACTGTTACGATACATTACAGCTGACTCTCTACAAATAACAGCTTTTTAAATACCCTTTAAGAATCACACATCACAAATGCAAAGTCATAACTTAATAAATAAACAACATATGACAGCTTTAGTACAACTAAAGCTAAATATCAGGTTGTTTAGGATTCACGCACAGATATTGTAAGATGCAGTCCATCAGCCACACGGTGTCAGTCAGAGTATTGAAGTATTTAATCATCTCATGTCTCAGGTTGGTGATGTGACCAGGTTGCAAGCTTCCTAAAAGAGGAATAAGTGAGAAAAAGACAAAAGAACTGAGAGACACAAGATGCCTTGTATACAGTCTGACTGACAAAAGAGTTGATGCCATGTCGCTGACCTATAGTGACCCACGGTTGTGATCCCTTATACAAACCATAAATGTGCATATACAAGCATACAATATACACACAGACACACAAATCACACCTCATCTCCTTGTCTTTAATTATATCCAACTCCACCCTCAGAGCAGGCTCTGATTACCAGGGTCAATTTGGGACTTTCCTCTTTCCACTGAAGTGTGGAGCTGGCAACGGAAAGTCAAGCTTGATGTCTAAAGTCCCTAAAAGACCCTGACACTTCACAAACCTGCTCTGCAGCTGTCAGGGCACTCAACCATTGTGGTCTCCTCTGACATTAGGTATCATATTTTAAAAAACACAGGCCTACCTCTTTTATAGCCAGTCTTATCCTGAGTGCTCACTTTAAAGGAGCTAATGAATGAGACCTAGAGTCAGGTTCAGTGATCTTAAGAACAGACTCATAGATGTATAAAGAAAAATTCCCATAGCATTTTAGTTATTTAGTTCTCTGTATTCTGAAGTAATCTACACGATCACAGCAGATAGGAGGCATCAGTGACACAAATCATGAGGTCAATTATCTAGATAGAAACCAAATGAAATGAGGCCCCCTTGTGCCAAGTAGGTAAATGTGCAACTAGACTTCAAAAAGTGCTATAGGGATGTTAAAGGCCTTGCAAACTACTGCTCTCTTTAAAGCAAGTTGAAAAATGAAAACTTTAACAAGCAATTTTTAAAATGTGATTTTCAAGAAATTTAAAGGCATACATATTACATATATATGATATTTAGAAATAAATAGGCCTAACTTATTTATTGTAATGTTAAAAACGCACTGTGACTGCATAAATATGAAGTCCCTGAAATAGAACATGTGACATTTGATCAAAAGAGTTATTTTATTTACATTATCTTTAATTTTATTAACTCAGTTGATTCAAGAATGTAGTTAGGGTCAGGAGGGTTTTTTTTGCGCTGGGCCTTAATTTTTTTTATTCCTACTTCATACTGCTGCTCCACTACATTTAAGAAGCAACTATTATACTTCTTTCAACATTACCTTTACTTTCTAAGTTTACTTTTCAGAATAAGACTCGAAATTAAAAAAAAAATCTAAAAAGCCTCAATTATGTAATATTACAGACTAAGATAAAACTTGTTGCACCCAGATGGTAAACAAGTTATCGAACATATGATGAACAGATAGTCTAGTTAAGATTAGAAGAGCCTTTATCAGCTACAACATTAAATATCGATAAATCATAACCTGTTAATAAACATTAAATGGGACATTCTGCACAATGAGTACTTTAAATTTCTGTAGCCAAAGTAATATAATGTTTTGAATGACACGTTATAACACAATACTCCCACAGCTACTCAACATGAGAGCATTTCATTCACCTTTGCTGGCTGTCGATGGAGACAACATGAATCTTTCAATTAAAAAATGACTGACGGAACAAATTAAATTCCGTTTTCAGACTTCTGTACAGCCATGCCAGCAGGTCTGTGAGGCTGTTTCATGACAAACACAGCGGTGCTTTGAGCTGAACATTAACGTTAGCTTGGCATGCTAACATGCAAAGAGCTAACACTGATATTGCATATTGTTAACGTAAGTTAGCTAAAACAATGACGCTGCCTACCTAGCATAGCTAGCTAGCCAAATTAATTCGCATAAACCCAAAGAATAGCTGACAAGTGGAGATTTTTACCAAAACAAAGGAGAAGGAGAAGTTACAGGATGTTCAAATATTTTAGGGTCCAGTTCAGAAACCTGCCAAGTGGACGGAAAAGACGATGCTGCTTCAGGTGTGCTAAGGTATTGATGGAGACATGGGCTACAGGTGAGAGGCTGACATCCATATGCACGAGAGAATGACATGTTGTTTAATTTAAAAACGGATAGGCCTTCTTGTTTCAAAGATACTCAAACAAAAATTACTTGATATTTTCTTTAGGTGTGTTTCTTCTTGACAACACAACCGACGAAGAAAAGTTTGATGTTAGATTTTGAATAGACTAAATAATTTAACTTCTGTCATTATTAAGTAATGAGTAATTTTAACAGCTATTTACAATCACATGAGGAAACACCTTATCGTTAATTTAACTGTTTCACTTGTTAAGTTCGTCAAAATTTACAGGTTTCAGCTTTTTAAATGTCAGAATTTGCTGCTTTTCGGTCTTTTGTATCACTGTACATTGTATATGTTTGAGTTTTTAGTATGTTAGCATGGTAATATTTACTAATTAGTGGTGATGTAATGCAACCAAACACATTTAGTACAATCCTTGTACGACTTGATATTTCACTTAAACTTTTATTTTACTTTTTATTCGACTACGATCACATGATAACATAAGCAACGAGTTTACTCTGCATGTTGACATTATAATTTCAAATTAAAGTTAATTTACCCATTCTGGGGTTTACTTAGATTAAAGTGATGCTTGCACATGAATTTATCGACTTCATGAATCTGATTAAACTATGTGTTTTTGTCTAAATTGTACTTACTCGTACCTTTGGCACTTAAAGGACAGAGTGCTGCTAATACTTTCACTAAGTAAAATTTTAGGTGCAGATTTGGGTCTTATCACTCTTATTACTTAAAACACAGTATCTCTACACTGCTCTTTAGGGACTTTATTTATGACAGAGACCAAGACTACAATCTTCCACCATTACTTCTTAGTACTAAGGACAAAGGGTAGTTTTGGCCGATGATTTTTTATTTTATTGCTATTATTATTTCTTATGAATTTATTTATTTATTTTAGTATGTGATCATACAAGGCAATATTGGGTGCAATAACAATTTTGACCTGATGATGGCGCAAAAGAAATAGAAAAGAAATCATCAAAGTTTACAAGTCATTTTAAGGTGGAAACCTGAAAGTGAATAGCAAATTAAAAGCAATCCATCCTCAGAAGTTTTTTGAGAAAGGTCAAGTTCCCTCAAAACCGCAAATATCAACCTCATGGTAGCGCTAGAGGTAAAGTCTGGGAATCATAGAAGTCATTTAGATCCCTTCTTTGCAGACCTTTAATAACTGTACAAAATTTTATTGAAGTCTATCCGGAACAAACTGGTTTTACTTACAGTATGACTTGGCAGAAAAATTCTGGTGGATGGACAACTTAACCCACTTAATCACACAGTAAACATCTTTCCATGCTGACAGTCAGGTGGAGACGATTGATCTATTTATATCACAGCTGCAGAAGTTGTCAGAGTTTTTGAACTTTGACCTTTTTCTTAACATTCTGCCTTTTAATCTACCTGCAAAGGTCTTGCTCACTACTTTCATTCTTAGCACATTCTTAGTTTTGAGTCCACACCTCCTTCTCTCTCTTCCTCCCATTACTCTCTCTCTTTCATTCTCTCTCCCTCTCTCTCTCTCTCTCTCTCTCTCTCTGCTCAGCTGCCTGAGCAATAGAGCAAAGAAAATAAACCTGTTAAGCTGGCTGCAACCAGGAAACCAATCAAAGAGTGCACCAAAAAAGAGAGGAAGATAGAGCAAGAGTGACATCAAAAAAGAGAGACAAAAAAGAAGCAGCAGCCACTTTAGCCGGTTACAGAGAACGTATTTCCGCTAAGCTGCGAGGAGATGTCTCAGCTCTGTTGACCCTGACAGTGTGGGACTGCCCTGCTGCTGAGATGTGCATAGAACTGCTGGTAAGCATGCTAAATAGGTAAAGGAGGAGGGACAGAAATGAGATAGTAAAAGTTGAAACTGTTTCACTTTTCCCTTTTGTTTTTAGTTCACTCTTCTCATGCTGGCCTCTTGTCTTGTTTTTCTGCTGTTGGGGAAATTTTACGTAACAGAATTTGTATAACAGACCTCATGTTTTTTGTATTTTTCTGAAGATCTGATGGGCTGAGAAGCTACAAATGGACAGAAGAGGCCGTTTTGAGAGGAAATGCGTAGCTTCGAGTGCATTTGTAGAGATGACGTAACTGATTGTGGTTTCCATTGTTGGATAATGTAAGAGTTTTGGATTATTATTTTACAAATCAGGGGTGGACACTGTTTGAGGAGGCTAAGATGTAACTGGGAATTCACAATATAGTTTTCAAGGACAATGAATGCCATCTGAAGCACTTAAAAACTTGAGCAAGTAAGAATAGTTGCTCTTATTTCTGCGAAGTAGCATACGCAAATTGAAAACTGAGCTGTCATTTTTTTTGAAGAGACGGACTAACATTCAGGGTCACTTTTGAGTCACTTTAGAACACAGAACAATTATGGCGGCAGCAGGTTCAGGAGCCTCGGAGCTCCCTACCAGTGGAGACCGACGGCTGGTGGACAAGGCACTAAAAAGACTGGAAAAGCTCCACGAGCTGTGCACTAACCCCCGGCTGGGCCTGAGGAACAGTCCGCCGTACCTGCCAGACCTAGTATCTGAGACGACAGCGCTGCTCATGCAGGTTTGGGAGCCGTACAGAGGCTCCAGAACAGCAGGCGGCCAGATGCCCCGAGGAGATGAGGCCAAATACCTGAGGGTTCATGTCAGAAACCTGTTGGATAAGGCAGACAGGGCCGTGCTGCTCTTCAAAGAGGGACGAGAGAAGATATTTGAGGAAACATCCAGCTACAGGTAAGAACACCTCTGGCTAGAACCTACATCCAAACACAAGAGGAGCACGTGTTGGTGGAACGTTTAGGGTTTGAAATTCACAACAATATTTAGCTTCTCTTTAGCTGTTTTATTCTCAAAAATAATACTTCATCCTTACATTAGAGTTATTTATATCATTTGTCCTCAATTTGGTGTACAAAACAAAGAGTAATCTATTAGCTGCTTGAGGGAAAACAGCGACAAATATAGATATTTATCTTCCCTCAGTTATTTATGTGACTAAAAATACCAAAGGGTGCTTCTTCAAGCACCTTAAAGGTGAGAATTTGCCGTTTTTATGTGTTTTGTTTCCTAATAAGTTCAATAACTTTCTGTTTTGCAACATTGGTAAGAAAAAAGCAAAAACATCTGAAGACATCTCCCTAAGTTCTCATAAATAATTATTAGTGTAATAGATGTTCTACATATTATTCAATATAAAAAATAATTTACTGCAAACTGAAGACATTTTTAACCTTTTAAAAGGTTAGTTCTCATAAATCTTAGAAAAAAAAACATGTTCTCCCACGTTCCTGTAAGGCTGTCATGTTATCTATGGATTATTCAGAGTAATTAGGAAACTGTCTCTGGAAGTAGATCAGCTATTAAACAGAATGGCTGCAACATTTCTGCTTCTGAATTTCTAAAACCTGAGCACCACATATGCATGGCCAGGTTCCCCGCGAAATAACTGTCTGTTTAGAGGATGGTCTCTCATTGTAGTCGCCATTTGGTTTCAAACTCAAACTGATCATGGTTTCCTGACAAATTCCTTCGGTAACCCTTCTGTAAGACAAATAAACTAACTGCGAGCTCGATAAGAGGCCACACAATCGCTCATATCTTGAGTACCATGGGACCAGGGCTTAGACTTTTATGAGAATCCAAAAATAACCTTCTCTCAAAAAGACTCATAACTTAATACTTGACAGTTATTAAACAGGCTTCTGCCCTTCTTGAGCACTCATTTAAATGATCCGAAATAACAATTTTATGTCTTTTATAGAAGTTGCAGTAATGTAAAATAACTTCCTCGGCTCCCACAAGTCAAATATAGGTTTGCTGGAAAAAAGACCACTTTCTCTAAGTTTGCTGTTTGGCTCAGTTGGATTTTGGAACGGCTAAAATAAGTGTCCCTTTTTATTTTGAGTTTGGGCTGCAGCTCCTGCTGCTGTTGGGACTACTAATGACAAAGTTGGAAAAAGGGGCCAAACCTGCATCTTTGTGATGTTAATGTGTGGAAACTAGTCAAAAGAAATTACAACCTCAGAGCAACTTGGAAAAGAAACACTGTGGCCCTGAACAAACATTATCTCAGTGTACGTCCACTGAGTCATTTCCACAGGGTTTACACTTTTATTTGATGTATCATCCAACCTGCATGTGGCCAAAGTTCAGAACCGGACGAGCATTAAAAAACTTGGCTGTATTTAATGCAAATTTAGACACTTTACAGCATAGTAAATCCTTTCCTCTTGCAAAGGGCAGCAACATTTTAACAAGTAGTATCTGAATTTTAATTATTTACTTTCCTACTTTTCACTCGATTGAGGACACGCTGCTTGTTAAAAAAGTGGTAACCGCTCATCTATCTGTCGACCTATCCATCTATCCTTCAACTGATGATCGAGCTGTTAGAGTTTAATAATCCAATGATCTGGATCAATATATTGATTCAGTAAACACGCTTGTCCTTTTGATAAATGTTCCTCTTGTTAGTCCATTTTTTGTTTAAGTGGAGTCATTAGTGGAGTGAACTTTACTGGATTTAATCGATTATAATTATTCACAATTATTTTTGTGTTGTTTTTTCTGCCTTTTTGGAGTTTTATTAAGTGTAAATCGGACAAACGGCACTGTTATATCAATCATATTGATCACAGGTACCTGAATAGCAATTTTTTCATGTTAGATCTTGTAATGTCAGTTTCATATCGCTGTTCAAAAAATCAGTATAATATCATATCGTGTTATTATTAGAATTTAGTCTCTATCTATCTATCTATCTATCTATCTATCTATCTATCTATCTATCTATCTATCTATCTATCTATCTATCTATCTATCTCTCTAATTGAATCATGGCAATTTGATTATATTTTTGTCTAGATTCTGTTTCACAAACTAAGTTATTTTGGTTCTTGTGTGACACATATGGCAAGCTGATTTATTGCGTAACACCGAAACACGCTCCACTCCATTGAAAAATTAAAATGGATCACATTACTTTCCATAAGCTTTTCTGTTCTGCTGTACAATACACAGTCATTGTATGCAAATAGTTACAGTCACAAGTTTCTATGACAGATTTTTCATCAGAATCTAAAATCAAACAATCTATGTTTGAAGATTAATAGTGTCATCTTCAAGAATCACATGGATATGTAAGATAACAGATGGCCTTCACCACAGCCCGGTCTGCATGGGCAGCCATGTGGCAAATTCACATTGTGTTATGTGTAATGTGGCTTAGATGTCACAGCAAGTTCTGTAAATATTCTCCTTTGTGTTTAATGAATGTCCTGCCGTAATGTTGGTATTTTTGCAGCTTGTTGTCCTACAGACTCGGGGCCAGTAAGCTGCGGGGACTCTGCCTGTTTCTAACAACACTAATCGTCAGATGGTCTTTGGTTAGAGTGATAGCCTCCCTTTAGCAAGTGAAATTTCTGCCTAACTTTCATGTTTAGGTAAAAACAGAACTGAGATGAGACTGAAGGCGAAGGCAGCAGACACAGACAGTGGAAGGTTCAGCAGATGGAAGATTACTGTGTGTGACATACCGGCAGCTTTGACCTCCGCTGGCTGGAATTTGAGACACATGCAAATGTGGAAACTGTTAAGTTTACAACCAGAACTGTGAGCAGAAACAGCTTATGAAACACACATATGTTTTACAAGTCAATAAATGAGTTAATGTAATTGTTAAAAAGAAAATTCGGATCGTAAAAGTTTTACATTTCATTAAAAAAAATATTAGATTGGTTATTGCTTAATCACCTTTCATTTGGGGTTCCATTTGGACACTAAATAATTTATCAGTATTTCTATGTAGCAATTCTGACTTTTAATTACAATTTATAAAAATTCCACCTGTTATCACTTTCTTTGTCAAGAAAAAAACAGAAAGGGCTGTTAGCGTGCAGGATTTCAAATGTGGCTGTTCTCAAGATCTACTGTTTTTTTTCTATTTTTGCATAAGATCAGAAAGATTTGAAACACAAAACACACCTCCCATAGAGGCTCACTGGGTACTGCGTCAATTTAATGTGCAAATTACAATCTCTAACCATGACACAATGAATGAAAATGAACCAAAAAATTCTAAGCGTAATAAAGGTTATTGTCCGGTGTCGCTGCTGCAGACAATATCACAGCCATTTCTCCAAAAATATTGTTCGCGCTCGTGCGTTTACTGATAATTTCACCACCATCTTTCTATCTTTTATCTTTTTCATGATATATTTATGCACTCAGGGCCTTTAGAGCAAGATATGTGGCTTACACATTTCCTCCTGCTTTACTTTCCCCTGCTCAACACCATAGAGGTTTTTATTTTCCTCCTTGAGGTGAAAAGTCTGACCACCACCCACACTCAACAAATGTCACTTTAATGAATGTGTTAAGAAGCATCAAAAAAATCCAGATGCCTGCACAGATCTGTAGAAGAATTCTAGAGATGCATTAAAAATATCTTGATCATACTAAAGAAGATGAGACTTTGCTGTCAGAAGAAACATGACTGACCAAAATGTGTTCAGCATCTGTAGTTACCTATCTATATCGTATAGTTTTAACTGCCTACCTGATAAAAGGGTATTACAATGATTTATGAAGTGTAGAATATACAGTGCATTACATTTTATTTCAGTATTTTGGGGTTTTTTATTGACTTATGTAACATATCAAATCTTCGATGCTGTTAAGACTTCTTACGCTCAACAGGTCTTTCATGGAAGAACAAAAACATCTTGTGCACAATGTTTTTAAAAAACAATATGTTTGCATATGCTTGGATTTGAAATGATGGTCAAGTAGTAGATGTCATGGTTAAAGTTTTAGCTACTTAATTCACTAAAAATCCCCTGTTTTTCTACTCTTAATTACTCTGAGGAGTGTATTTTGATGTATAATATTGCAAGGAATCTTTAGATTTTTCAAAGACAAAATGGTACTTTTTAATTTTTTTTAGTAGTTTTGATCAATTTTCATTGTGAGATTCAACCAAGAACATTTTTGTCATGGTGCAAACTAAATTAAATTTCAATCAAGTCAACTTCAAATGAGCAAATAATGAAGATTGAGCGTAACCTTAACATATATTTACTAAGGACAGATACATCAGGAATAGGATAATGTATGTAACAGTAAATAAAAAGAATGTAGCAGAATTAAAGCAAGATGTGCAAAATAAAATACAGTTAAAATACAAGTAATGAAGGCGCAAAAGCGTCAGCGGCCAAAGTTCAGTGTGACAAAAATGGATGATGGTTTATTGACGCAAGGTGAGTAACTATTACACTTGCTCCAGTGACGGTTCAGTAGATCCACAACATCACGGCCCCGTTTTGATCAATCTGAAGCATCTGCATGATAGGAAGAGCTCAGACATTTGGTGTCCATGTGTAATTTTAGATGTTCTTAGCCTTCCTCACACACCGAATGCTGTTAAGGTATTTGCGTGATGGCAGCTCAGTGTCAACAGTGTCCTCTGTTGTTTTCACAACAAACTGGGCACTTTTTGTCTGCTTTGGTGAGCTGTTGTACCAGACAATCATGTGGTTTGTTGCTCCCTTTGAACACCTGTTGCACCAAGCTGCATGTTGGCAGAGAGAAACGTGTAAGGTGTATAAAATGTCAACTCGGGAGTCAACGAATATGCTAAAACGACTGTCCTAATATTAGAATTTAATGAATGACCTTAGAATACACTAGAAAGAGAGTCAGTACTACTAGAAACTTGGCTAAAGTGTGACATTGGCCACTGGAACATTTTGTGGTATTTACAGACAAGCCTGCAGCAGAGAGCATCCTGTTTGCTAGCTGGACTACCTGTTGCTTGTGTTTGCAATTACTTGTGTTTCTATGGAAAGTAGCAGCAAAGCTTGTTTCAGCTCAAACAGAACAATAGAGTACAGGATATAAACAGTTGCATCAAAGGTTTTTAGAATTTTATTTAATCTACTTTCTTACCATTCTTGCACAGTCTATTTATAGCTGTTTTCTATTCATGGCCAAGTAATTGCTGAACATGCTTGTGCCATTTTTCAGCCATGATTTAACACACTTACACTGCAAGTTAGAGTCTTAACTTTAAGCTTTAGTGCTGCTTTGGATAATTATGTAGAACTTCAAGCAAAAAAAAAAAAAGTTATTGGTCCTACAACTAGAGCAACAATGCTGAACGTGATAAGAAGTGATAATGCTTTATGTTTTTCCTTCAGATATAAATTGCCCTTATCTTTAACACTGACAGCTTGTAGAGTGCTAAAAGGGGGTGTGAGATGCAAGATATCAATCTAAACCAAATAAGTTATCAGTTCAGACAACAGGTTTATTTATTTATACAAGAGCAAAAAGTGTTATCACAAATAAATTTTCACTCCTCCACATGTGGTTATTTTTCTTACCACAGTGCTCAAAAAAAAAAAAAAAAAAAGATATTTCTGAACAATGTTTACCTAATCCTATTTCTGTAAACACAACTGAAACTCTGTTTTTATTCTTAGGCGCAACTTGACCAAGCTGTCCTTGCTGTTCAGTCACATACTGTGGGAGCTGAAGGCCATGTTTCCAGGGGGATGTTTTCAGGGTGACACCTACAGGGTGACCAAGACAGAGGCCGATGAGTTTTGGAGGCACTCGTTTGGCAACAAGTGAGTGTGTTTAATTTTCATAATAAGAGTTTTTTTTTTTTTTTTTTGCAGTGCGGTTATTTTTGTGTTCACGTGTTACTGATGCACTCTGACAGGTGTATAGTGCAGTGGAACAGTTTTAAGGAGAAGCTGCAGAGTGTTCATGCATTTGAGGAAGGGATGGAGTCCATGGCTCTGAAGTCAACTATAGATCTCACCTGTAATGACCACATCTCTGTGTTTGAGTTTGACATCTTCACTAGACTGTTTCAGGTAAGGTGACTCAAAGGTAATAAATGCATTAACTAAATTTTTGCAAATTTGTTTAGTACCTTTGTTGTGAAGAGTTAGGTGAGAGCATGGCAACCATCTTCAGATCTGTACACGAAGTATGAGACTACAGCTATCATACAATTAGCAGAGCTTAGCATAAAGACTTGAAAAAGGGAGAAACAGCTGGATAGCTAAACATCAACTGGAAATGGTCTTTATGCTAAGCTAAGTAACTAGCTGCTTACTGTAGCTTTATATTTAGTATAAAGTAGCTCTTGGCAAGACAGGGAGTAAGTGTGTTTCAAAAAATATTGAACTCTTCCTGTAATGATGAGATGACGAACACAACTTTACATCTCGAGTCTCCTCTCTTTTCATTTTAGCCCTGGCGGTCTCTCATAAGGAACTGGAACCAGCTAGCAGTGACTCATCCAGGCTACATGGCCTTCCTTACATATGACCAGGTTATAGCTCGTCTGGAACACTACCTGCACAGACCTGGGAGGTGAGGCCAAGCACAGCAACAAAACTCTGACTATGCCCCTCTCATCCAGAAAATCAAAGCTGACAATCATGCACATCTCAGTCTCACATCGCAAAATAGCACTGTGGAAGTCATTGAGTGTTTGAGTTAACATCAAATTGCCAGTTGATCTCATTTGTAAGAAATTGGGCCCTTGAAGCGACATAGAATCCAAGCACTCCAGCAACTTCAAGTACCTGGCTGTTCATTAAGTTTAAAAAAATCAGAAGAAAGAAGCTTCTTTTATTAATTTTAAATCTCTATTGAAGTGCCTCGAATTTCTTTTTCTCTTGAGTTTGGCTTATTTTTCATAGCCCATCAAAGTGAAGCTTTCCAGCCTCCTGTCTTGTATTTAAGAGGTTTTGTCCTTGTCATGTTAAGTGCAGCTTAACAAAACTATGTAAATGAACTGTTTGCATGGCCCAAACTGTCATAAAGTGAGTAAACAAACACTGTAAAGCCAATTTAACAGCTGTTTTAAGAATCTGAAAAATGTCATTGGAATTAATTATGTAAATGCAGAAAATATGGGACCAAATACAGACCAAACTCACTGACTCCTAAGTGAAAAATAATATTGACTCATTTGTGAACATAGATGTCAAAATTTCTCTGCGTTAATTTCAAGGTTGATTTTCTCTCTTGTAAGCAAGTGTGATTTAGAAGGATCTTTTTTCCCTCACAGCTATATCTTTCGACTGAGCTGCACAAGAATGGGCCAGTGGGCTATTGGCCATGTGACCAATGAAGGTAGCATCGTCCAGACCATCCCCCAGAATACACCTCTCTACCAGGCACTCGTTCAGGGGTTCAAGGAAGGCTGGTTAGTGACATACAGGTCACTGCTTTATGTTTGTTTTTTTTTTTTGTTTATGTCTTCTCTCTAAGCGCTGTGTGTTTCTGTGCCTGCAGCTACCTTTACCCAGATGGCCGCGATGTGAACCCTGATTTGACGAGCTTGTGTGAACCAGCCCAGAGGGGCAAAGTCAAAGTTACAGAAGTAAGCGGATGCACTTTATACCTCATTATCAATTCATCGGACTGCCAGCAGCACAAAACATTGATCGTATTCTGAGATAATCTCTTATTGTTTGTCTTCTCTGTCTGTCTATCTGTCTGTCTCCCAAACACCAACACCCAACAGGAGCAGTATGAGCTCTACTGTGAAATCGGCAGCACCTTCCAGCTGTGCAAGATCTGTGCAGAGAGGGACAAGGACACTCGTATTCAGCCTTGTGGGCATCTGCTGTGTCAACCCTGTCTCACAGGCTGGCAGGTATGAACTCCCATCCATTCACTCATCATAGCCTGTTGTGTAGTTTATCAACGTTTACTTCAAAAAACATGCTTAATACTGTGATAAACTGTTACTGTAACAGTGGTTTGTGTGCTCAGTGGGGTGAAACAGTCTGAGTCGCACAAAAAAAGACTTATTTTTGGAGACGAGCATGTAGATCATCACTCCCATGGTTTGGTTGTTGGTTGCAAGCCCACCGTGCTGTAACAATGCTGGTTATTTGAATGTGGTTTGGGGTTGATTTTAAAAATATGCTCCATGTTTACCAAAGCATGTCAATGATTTATACATGCTATTTTACTGTAAAATTTGCCTCATAAATCAAGTCCCTCTGCACAGCATGTCACTGAATTACAGAAAAAAAACATTCTTTGATGTTTCTTTAAAAATACAATGAACTAAAGCTAATTCTATGAGGCAACTTCAGTGCAAGTCATGTATTTCTGCACCCAGATGTTCTTTTTTCAAGTATGTGTGGAGCTATTACACAGCCTTTGTAAATACTTAAAAGAGGTTAAATATCTCACTGTTGCATCAGTCAGCCTTGCTGAAACCACACAACAGTTTACGAAACATTTAGTACACTGGAACTTGTCACTTACGTCATATCATATGCAAAAATGTGTCCATTCTCAACTTCTGTCACGCCACTACGTCCTTCAACCATCTTAAACTGACTCTTTGCACAAGTAAATATCTTTAAACCTACTGCAGGAATAAACATGGAACTTGGTTCAGCGGTTCAAAAAGAAAAAGGCTGTGAAATGAGCCATCAAAATCAATGACAGATGCCGTCAGTATATAAGCTGACAACTGTAAAATTGTAGTCAGGGAGTATTATAGAGCTTTTTGCCTCCTCACATTAATCACACATCGATCACATTCCATCCCTGACTGAAATCAATCACATTTGACTGCTTTGCACGCAAATTCCAAAAGTCTGTCAACGAATCAGCAATCAAAATGTTTTCGTCATGTGGACAGCGTGTCCTGTGTGCCTCTTTTTGCTCCTGCAATGGGGCTCCCCCCGTCTTCCTACTTCCTCTTTCAGTCGTGATATTAAAGACATCGAACCAGATTTAACGCTGTTTTGAGCAAATTGCAGTTTCACACTCCTCTACCATTTCTTTCATCCAGAGTGCCAGTTGACTCCTGTTTGTTCAGGAGGTGTTGAGGTCTCTGTAAAAGTGCAGAGCAAAGTCCTGACATTTGGCTGAAGACTTCCTGTGTAAGCTTAGGTTACATCCTCTTTACACTGTATCGGTCACACACGCTTTGAAAAAACTGTGCGTGTGAGTGAGACTGAGAGGGAGAGAGAGACATACAGGAAAAGACAATTAGGTATGCTTTATGAACTTCAGACCACAATGGAAAAGTAGTAAGTTAATCTAGATTGTGGTCAAGCAAACTTCCTCATAAGCAAAAGGTTTACAGTAAAATACAATAGAATGACCTTGAGGGGCTCACAGTTAATAACAGGCAAATGAACTCTAAAGCAAAAAAGATATCTGCACACATTTGCAGCTGAATACCAAAAAGCAGGATGTGTCAAAAGTTACACTTGTAAAAAAAACCCACAATCTCCTGTGTCTGCTGAATGTAGTATTTTCCACCACCTTTATCTTTCGAAACAGTGGTGGCTTTTATCTTTGAAGAAATGCCCAGCATATTCCACTACAGATAGTTCAAAAGACTTGAAGCTGTTCTCAAGACAATCGTTGTTTAAATTTACACCTCCACTACTCTGCCCATGACCTGTCATTGATGGTTATCTAGCAGAAGTCAGCTGGCAACACCTGCCCATACTGTCGCTGTGACATCAGAGGAACAGAGTCGATCCTCATCGAACCCTACCTGTCAGGCCGCAGCCAATGGGAAGAGGAGAGTGAGGATGATGCGGAGGAGACCCATGAGGACATTGAGCTGATAGTTAAAGAAATGGCTGCCATGAGGAAGGTGGGTCAAAACATTTATGTATATGCCCATTTCATTTCTCTCGCTGGCTGTGGAGGGTGTAGGTTTGTCCACCAGTCAGGTCCAGGGTCAAATATCTTAGCAGCAGTAAATAAGTTTGTTTGTTAATGTTTTTGTTACCCCCTTATGATTATTTTTCATCTGTCACCACCAGCAGGTCAAAGTTTTTACTTACTCTATTAAATATTTCAACATCAGCTGTATGCATCGGCACAAAATTTTGTTCAGACATTCATGGTTCTTCTGCTGTAGCGCCACCATCAGATCAACAATTGTCATTTTAGAAGAAATGTCAGAAATGAAACAAATGAATTGCCATTACATGTGGTACAGATATCTATGCCCCAACAGGATAAACTAATAGAACTTGATGTTCTCCCACTAGCACCATCTTCAGGACAAATTTTTAATTTATTTAGTCCTTTGTTTTGAACCAAATAGAAAATCTAAACTATACTGCACCTATAACTCAGCTAATGTGCTGAACTGTGTTGAACATGGCATTCATTATAAACCTGATTAGTGTCAACATGTTAGCGTTGGGGTTGCATGCTTGCATGCCTTGCTTGCATGCTTACATTAGCATTTGGCATAAAGCACTGCTACATGTACACTCTTAGAGCTGTTAACATGTGGAATCTTAATGTTGTAGCGTTGTGTTTTAAACCTCATATATTCCATATGCTTGTATTTCAGTGATCTAGTAGCATGAATAACATGTTAGTAATATGGGCACATTGTTTGCAACATTTCAAGTCAATATCACAAAGGAGCTTTAGAATCTATGCAGCTTCTGTCCTCAGACTTTCGAACATGCATCCTAATCCCTCCTCCTAGTCTCCTCCTGTAGCTTAAAAGAAATGCTTATCAGTGAAGCACAAAGGGGGAAAAAACCTACTAACTGTTCACATTTTCTCTCAACAGTTCTCAAGTTTGGATTACCAGGTTCCCAGCTCCAGCCACAGTGGTCCACCTCTGCCCCCCAAAAACAGCAGTGCTCCAGGCTGTCCCTCTCCCTCCAGCCAGTCACAGACATCAGAAACCAAGAAAGCCACTAGGCACTCCCACCCCACTGTAGGTTCCCACCGACACTCAAGCTATTTGCATGTTGTTGGTGTGATGTGTTAATTTTCTCACAGACACTAAAGTCTGAGGAGTGTTAATTCATGCGCAGTACTGCAGAGACTCACCAGCTATGCAGTATTAAAATGTATAATCTTTATGACAATTTGTCTCCTCAGCGCGCCAGTAGCGGCAATGAAGCACGTAGAAGACACAAACAACATACAAACATTAGCAGGTGAGACGCTGTTTAAAACAGAGAAGACAAGGAGAGAAAATGCTGTTGAACCAACTGTTAGCGTGCTGCTAATTCACCAGAGCTTCGTTTCTTGCTGCAGATAAGAATCTTGACACTTGACCAAGTTACTGTGACCTTCTGACAGGTGCTCAGAGTTCATAAAAAATGCAGAGGAAATGCTAGATTTAAATATTTGCATCAGCTATGCAAAGATTCAGCGGTTCATGTTGACTGCTAATTATTTAACTAATTCTGTCTGGTATTTTTTGTTTTTTGCTGGTTTAATTTGGTATTGTACTTTTTGGGATTTTATTCTCTATTATAATCTTAACTATTACCGTACCAAAGCACGCATATTAAGATTATTGTAATTAATAAAAACATGTACCATGATATGGGATTGTAAGACAGACAGAGTGTTTCTGTAGTTATTTGTTACTGAAGGTGACTGATCTTTGTATATTTAAATTCTTTATTTGATCAACACCCTCTGTTTAATATTTTCAAAAGCTCAGTTGATACTATATCCAAGCTCACATAAGATATATAGCATTATTTAGCATAAACAAATTAAAAAAGTGAAATGTTCTATCCTTTCTGTTTAGGCGTCATGGGGATGAGTCTTACAGCAGTGAAGAGGAGAAGTCTGGTGAGTCGAGACAGACTCAGCCACACACACACAGGTGATTAGCCGTCTCTAATAAGAATAACCACAGCAAACAAGCATTTTTCACCTGAGCCTTCATTCAGCTGTTCTTTCTAAATGGCCAATTTTTTGTTCTGTTTACACAGTGCTGAATTCCTCCCAGATGCAACGTGTTCCTCGTCCTCTTGGAAGCCTGTTGACAGTAAGTTGCTGCATGTTTTAAGCTTGTCTTCTGAACTGTAGACAAACAGTGCTGGAACTAAATAGAAGTGAGATATTCTGCTCTCTTCTAGAGCTTCTAGAGATTACATCATCTTTAAAAACATGTAAAGTGTTGTAAGGCAGTGGTTTCAAAACATTTTTGTTACTCTTTTCTTTATAACCAGTAAAAAAAAAAAAAAAATTAAGCTTCTCTAGATGCTTAGGTTAATAGGATTTTAACACTAAAAGGACTACTGGCAACAAAAGGAGCTCAAAAAAGTCTCTCTGAAATAACTTAATCATTATCAAGATAAGGCTCTCCATGTTTCTCTTGATGGAAGTTTAAAAACACGTCTTTTACTTGAGTTTTTAGCAGACAAAGAAAGCACTCATGCTGCACTGACAGCTAAATTCGGAGCAAGACAGACTTCTCCATATGTTGGATATGACTAATGTCTCAGCCTAATGAGCACTTTCTTGTCTTCCCTCCTAAAAGTCTGTGCAGATTGTCTCATGGCTGCTACACTATTACACTATTTTTTTCTGAAGAACCATATTCATAGACCCTTTCCACAGAAGACATTTCGACATGTCGTTGCAGAAAAGCACAAGCAGAACTAATAATGTTATTAACGGCTTAGTTTGAGGAATTATTGCACTGCATTTTAATTAATAAAGCTGAGTGAGTGACACTGCCTGAATTCTGCACATTTCCAGTTTCAAGCTGCCACCTGCAACTTCTTTGGTAACCTGTAATCTAATACAAGTCTCATGCTAGAATTAATTAATCCGTATAAAATGGTGGTGTAACTCTTTAAAAAAAACATTCACAGAGCACAGAGAGCCAGAGGTTATTGAACAAGATTATGTATTTTACACCTTCATAGACTTTTGCACTTGTCATGTAAACCGTACATTTTAGTTTGACTTCTTTTTGTGTTTGTTCTTAGGCGGAGCAGCATGGCTCGGCCCCTGCAGCCCAGTCAAACAGAGAAAAAGACAAAAAGAGAGGGAGGAAAAAAGAGCAGGGCTCAGAAAAGACAAATGTGGCCTGGGAGAGATGACGAGAACGATGTCGTCCTGACAGAAAAACAGCCCCTGCGATCTAAAGACTCTTTACATAAAGTGAGAAATAAATGGCAACTACAATATGTTAACTTCACCAATCAGCCTTCAGTAAATGTAAAAATAGTTGGGGGTTTTTGTGTCATGTTAAGCAGTTGAGGGGCATGTGACTGCTGCACTGCTGAGGCTGAGATGAGTGGGTGGGACTGACAGGAAAAGATCTCAGTGAGGCCTCCTACTGTTCTGTAATCACATTGCCATTATCTCCTCAGCAGGTTCAGTACTGTTTCCTAATTATAGTCTTGCACACTGTCTTCTTTGTAACTAAAGACTTTTTAGAACCTTTATGAAATAATAGAAATTAATAAAAGAGTTGTTATTTAAAAATGTAATTATACAAAAAAATGAAGTGAGGCAATTACACAGTGAATATAAGAAATAATAGAAATATTCTACCTCGTTATTTAATCCATGCAACAAGGTTGTTTTCTTAATTAGTTATGAGATAATAAAGGCCTCAATATGATTTCAATAAGCAGTCTTGTAAGTCTTACAGTCCTACACTGGTATGATCCTAAAAGCAAACAAATAAAACGTAACTGATACAGAATTGAAGTTTTTGAGTAGTTTCTTTGGGTGAATTTAATTTATTATTTCATCACTGACCTGAAAATATGAACAAACAAATGAATTGTGAATATAAATCAAATGGTTTTATTTTGCTTTGTTTATGTTCTGGCATGTGTGCGTTGAGTCTGGGTGTTCAAAGGGGAAAACTTCAAAGGAGACAGCAGCAAAGATTTAAAGGAAACTAGATATGGTTGTGGCTGTATAAGAAAATAGGAATAAAAGTTAATGTAGGGCAGAGAATAGATGAAAACAATTGGGAGGCTTGGAGAAAAATTAAGTGAAAAAATGAGTAATTTCTTTAGGGGTTGGCTGCCAGAGTGTCTTGAATCCAGTAGAGGAACTCGCACACTTTGACATAGACTCCAGGGTGGTTGGGCAGGGCACATCCCTGACCCCATGACACCAGGCCGTGGACCTCTCCGAGACACACCAGAGGGCTGCCAGAGTCACCCTGACGGTGACAAACACACAGCGTGAGCAGCTATGAATCCTCACACGCATACAGAGCTCTGAGTCCAGTTGGTCTTTGGAAGGATTTACTTCAAAACTTACATTGCATGCATCTCTGCCTCCGTCCATGTATCCAGCACACACCATCCTGCGTGTGATCATGCCAGGATAGGCGTTCTGACAGGCCTCGTCGTCCACTATAGGCACGTCCAAACACTGCAGACGCGTGGGCATGTACACTGTGACAGGCAGAGCAGAGTCACAGAAGCCTCCTTGACAGTTTTGGTAAGCAGATCATGTATTTTTATACAATAACGCAGAGTGATTCGGTGTTTTTGTCTCTTTTGTAGTTACAGATTCTGTGAGAAAACTACTTATTTTTGTCCATTTTTCAATACTTTTTCAACTCTTTGGCATAATAAGCTCATTTATTCTTTCTAGAATTTGAAAAAAAAGTTTCAACAACAGTTGGACGGTTGTTTTTTTTGTTTAGTTTGAGTTGATTTTGTTTTCTCTTTTTTTTTCTTCTTTTTCTTTCAGACAAATAGAAATATGTGTTTGTTAAGAGACTATTTTTTTTAAGCGAATGGTAAGAAATGAAGATATTGACTTCACTGGTTCCAACATGATTGTCTGATACCTCCAGAAACAAACATTTTGCCTTGAGAGTCATTTCAAATGCTACAATCACATTCTACACACGAAACTAAACATAATTCTTTCAAGTATGTTGTCATTTGAACACTTCAGCTGTATATTATAAATCATTATCAACCCACCCTCATCACCCATGGCAGTGTTACCCCAACCGGACACAGAGCAGGGAAGCCCTCCCATTGGGCACCCTGTAGGCAGCGGGATGGGTGCGACTGCCTCGGTCACCTCGACCGGGTGGAAGAGCTTGATCAGCATGATGTCATAATCCAGAGTCTGGTAGTCATAACTGCACACAGAGGGAAAATAAAATAAGCTTTCGACTTCAGCCGTTTCTCTGCACTGAATGAATGAATGAGATGATCGTGAAATCGTGCAACAGGGAGAAGCTTCTCAGACCAGATGGTTCATTTTTTCACTCACCTGGGGTGCCAGATGATGGTATCCGTCTTCATGAGCTGCTCAGTACCCTCAAACACTCGCACGTCATGTTCTCCCAGCATGATCTGCATGTAATAGGGACTGAGGAAGAAGGTTAAATATACCAAAAAATGAGGAGCCGGAAAAATCTTTCAGTATTTAAAAAAGGCATTTTATTTCTTGTAATTCTGAATGTCTCTTTATTTCTCTATTTTACAAAGACTGCGCCTCATTATATTAAGATTTAACAGATGTTCTCCACAGATGGTACAAGATTGAAAAACATAAATCTTCTACCTACAGATAATTTAGGCTTTTTTTTATCTTTAGGGGGGAAAAAAGCCTAAAAATCAATCATGACGTTTAAAAAAATATGAAAAGCAAAGAGAATGATGCATGACAGTAAATTAAAGCCATCTGTCTTCCTCATTAGTGCACACTTACTTGTACCAACAGTGGGCGACGGAGAGAACCCACTGCCTGTTGATGAGCACGCCGCCACAGAAGTGATAACCATAGTTGAGGGAGGCCATGTAGGGACGAGAATGAGGCTCACACTCATGTCCGCCAATGATCCTGCCATCTTCACGGGGAACTGCCGCTGTCACACACACACACACACACAGATTAACCACAATTTCCCTTCTTCCTTTTGAAACTGCTGATATTGCAGGACACATGTATGGCTGTGTGCTCTCATATGTGTAGGTATGTATATGTATGTGTCCTTGTTTGTGTGTCTGTTTCTTTACCAGCAGCTCCAATCATCAACAGAAAAGCCAGCAGTCTCATGGTGTCAGGTGAATGATCAGAAGACACCTGGACACCCCCACAGCTCATATTTATACCCTGCCTGCCCCCCCTCCTCCTCTGTTCTGTTCTGACCCCATCTGTGTCCTCCAAATATGCCCTCACCTCTTGGCCTCAATCCAGATCTTGTGTCTTATCATGCTCCAATTTTCATGTTTGCCCATGTTCTGCCCCTCAGTGGCACCGCCCCTGTGGTTGTGTCATCTGTGCAATTCGTTTACAAGGTCTCCACACATTTAACACCTGTTTAAGGTTCGCTCATGGGTCACTCATCATTGGCAAGCTCAAAGGTGTAAATGGTGAGAACAGGAGATCCATACACTCTGATACATGAAAAGATACTTTCCTTTACATAAGATCATGCTTTGAAAGGATAAATGAAATAATCCATACGAAACTGTCATAGAAACTTATAGTGCCAATAGTAGTTCACCTAAAATGAATTTAATGAAACATCTAAGCAAAACCTTCCTCTTTTTATTCATTTTATCTTTCTCCCTTATAACTGCCAGCACTGGCGTGGTTATGTGAGTATATATATTTTTAGATATCCATGTATATGTGAATAAGTCTTGATAAATACATTATGATCAAGAACATCCACATTATAATTAATAATTATAATAATTACTTACCATTGTTTCTATAGCCCTGTTTTTATGTTTGTTTTTTATATGGCTAAAGGATAATGAAAAGTGAAAAGGTCATAAATTGTGTCAAGATGTTGATACAACAGGAAATGTATCAACAATATGGACTGACACAATCAAGTTTTAAAAAAAAAATTACAAAAGTTCTTGTAGATCTTGTCTGCTATGAAAAAGGCGGGGGAAGCATTTGCATTCTTGATTTTATTTTATTTTATTTTATTTTATTTTATTTTATATGTCACTACTTTAAAGCCCAGAAGGATGAGACATAATGATGATGAGACATAAATCATGCATGATCTCAGAAGCAGAAAGCAAAACTGATCTGAGTCATAAAAAGCAATAATGATGAAATCATTTTATTCTATTGTTTGAACCCAACATGTTATAGCAAAAAAATGTCTGGCTCCAATAATTTATTGTGTTGTCTGCTAAAAAAAAAGGAGTTATACATGAAAAGAATAGAAACATTTATTTAGGTGCAGAGAATGTGCAAAATGATCTGACAAAAAAAGAGAGAACACCAAACACTCCCCAAGGCCGAAAACACGTAAGATGTGGCTCACTTATTAACTGAAAGAATGGACGTGGCACATAAGAAGATAAGGTTATTTTTCAGGGCAGGGACACGGCCGGGAGGAGTGGAGGAGATTTGAGGGTGGGTGGGCAGAATATGGTGGTGGTAGGGAGGGGGTGCATGGAAAGATACAGAGGAGTTGAGGTATAAATGCAGCGAATGAGGGAATTTTTCTTGTCCAGTCTGGTCGTAGGAAGGCTTGAGTCAACCACAACATGATTGGCCTGATTGTTCTCACACTCATGGGCGCTGCAGGTAAAGAACATCTGCAGTATGTAAGACAGTGCAGGGTTTTAATAGACCTGCACTTAAGATAATTATGAAGAATTGCATTTATAATACTTCCTTTGCACCACAGCTGCAGCCCCTGCTAATGACAGGATTGTTGGTGGCTACGAGTGTCCAGCTCACTCAAAACCTTGGCAGGTGTCTATCAATCTCGGCTACCACTACTGCGGTGGCTCCCTCATCAATGACCAGTGGATCATCTCTGCTGCCCACTGCTGGCAAAAGTTTGTATTACATTAACACATTCATAAGTTTCTGTATGAACTGTACTCTTTGCATGAAGACTATATTTCTTTTCTTTGCATCTATTTCAGCCCGTATTCACAGATTGCCATTCTGGGTGACCACCACATCTGGATGAACGAGGGCACGGAGCAGTTCATGTCAGTGGATGCCATCTACTGGCATCAAAGTTACGACTACCAGACCCTGGACTATGACATCATGCTGATGAAGCTGGCGCACCCCGTCACCATGAATGAGTACGTCCAGCCTATCGCCCTCCCCATTGCCTGCCCCACACCTGGGACCATGTGTACAGTGTCCGGATGGGGAAACATCTACACTGATCAAGGTGAGGTGCACCTGAAATCAAATATTTTTCTCACAATGACAGAATATTTAACCTGCCCTCATTTCATAATGGTTTTATTAAGATCATGCAAAAAATGAAAAATCACTATATTGCATTCATAGTCTTCCATAGATTTCTAATACTTTTAAACAGAAAAGTCTTTAATAAACCATCGAGCCCCACAGTAGTTTTTTGACTGCCATCATGTACAAGAAACTAGAGTTTCTCACTGTGTTTAAGTAGGAACAAAGACCATCTTTGTAGAGGTAGAAGTAGTAGTAGTAGTAGCATATATATGTATGTATGCATGTATGTCAGCAGCTATTTAAGTCACAGAGATCTGATATTCTTTGATAATGTTCTTTATCATTTCTTCCTGCTCTTATCTACAGTTTTCAACCCGTTTAACCTTCAGTGTGTGGAAGTCCCCATTGTGTCTTACGAGGACTGTGACCGTTCCTACCCCGGCATGATCACTGACCGCATGGTGTGTGCTGGATACCTAGAGGGAGGAAAGGATGCTTGTCAGGTATCACCACACAAAAACACAGCACAGAAAATGAAGCCTGGTGGGTCATGAACATGTTAAAAAAAAAAATCTAATGAAATGAGATGATGGACTGAATAAAGTCTTCTCTTCTTTCTCTCCTTCCTCTTTCCTGCTCAGGGTGACTCTGGTGGTCCTCTGGTTTGTGATGGAGAGCTGCAGGGTATTGTCTCTTGGGGTCAAGGCTGCGCTCAGCCAAACTATCCGGGCGTTTACACCAAAGTGTGCTCTCTGCTGCCCTGGATCGAAGATATTCTCTCCAGATACAGCTAGGCTGTGATCTCCCATCACAGAACTACATGAGAGGGAGGAAACCGGAGAGAAAATGAAATTGAAGCAGACAGAGAATAGAGGTTGTGGTGGTATTGTCAGAAAGAAAAACAGCGGGAGAGCGGCTTAGGGAGAGCCACAAGGAGAAACAGTGAGGAAGAGAGAGAAAAAGAGATGAAAGATGTATTTAGTCAGGGCACGATCAATAAAATCTACTATTTTATGATGCATCCCTGTGTTTGTTATTGTTGACTGTACTGTAGTGCTGCATCTGCTTCCACTGCAGATGCTCTTAGGTGACTGTGAGGCTTTTCTGAAAACTTTGTATGAATTCACTGGAAACATTCTCACCTAAAGTATCACCATAGTCAAACAACTGCAGCCAATGACAGTGTGTGATTTTTTGTGAATTTTTCTCTTTGAGCCACATCACAAAACAATTTCACCTTAAGATTTCCATCAAAACAAGATACCAAAGTTGTTGCTGTAGTCTATTGATAAGTTAACAGCATTGCTGTCACGTATTTGAAAGCTGCATACGGACTGTAAATAAGGTTATGCCAGTTTTAGTTTTCTCTGAGTACATGACCACTGTCCTCATTTTGATTTTCTGTCTCCTGGTTACAGAATGTTCTTTACAGCTGGTAAGAAATGGTGCAATTATTGCAACAGCCCATTTTTCAGTGTCACTGTAGTACAAGGATCTGAGACAGAGTTCAACTTCTATTGAAATTTGTCCACTGATTTCCATTCAGTACTGAGAACTTGGCTGTGAGTCCTTTCTTTGACCAAAAAAAGGGTGGATAAGAAAAAACTCAGCAGAGTCTTTATTCTAATCTTACATAGCTTTGTGATCTAAAGTAATGCAGCGGAAGATGAAAATCATTCTTCCTTTTCACCATCAAAATGCACTTCACGCAAGAAATTTGACTTCTTGGCAATATGTTTATGTATTTTGCAACATCTAAAATGATTAACATGTGGTCAAAGTCAAATTTCTTTAAAAATAATACGCTGGTTATGAACCAAAAGGTCTCTCTGCTTGTAAGAAATGTAACTTTCTAGGATGTAAATTTTGGAGAGCAGCATGCCACAGGAGATGTGGCATCACAGTTCAGTCCAAAAAGGACACTGAAACCAGCCTCTGAATGCATGACTCTTTTTAAAACAAGATCCAGTCTGAAATAAATGATGATGAATGGGTTTTTGATAGTTTGGGATTGGGATAGAGGAATTTTAAAAATGACCTTTTTAAAATACCGCTGATTCAACAGAAGCTTGTCATACAGTTTTGATGAATCTTCTGACAGCATCAGTCAACAGGACAAAGCCGACTCATCACCTTAAACCATCGTCACTGTCAAGGTAACATTTTAACGCTCAAAAACACCGCAATTACTTTTATTCTTCAACAAGAAAGGAAATGTCATGCTCGCCATTAGAGCCTTGTTTTCTCGTCTATAAAAGGTTAGTTGAGGCTGTTGAAAATCAGGCATCAGCAGTCAGTTATGTCGAACTGATGACACACGTTTGACACATTTGCAGCAAACAAGAGACTAAGACCAGTTGATGGACGGTTGCACAGAAATATCTCCTGTCTGCTCTCCACAGACAGAGAAGATTGCAATGCACCTGCTGCTCCGCCAGGAATGTTGGATCAGAGATGATGTAATGGAATATGACAGGAAGACAGATTGGTAAATGGATGACTAAATGTAAAATTTAAAGTCCCTCTCTAAAAAATCATTTTGCATATCCATTTATAATTAATTTATTCATAATCCAAATGCTGGGTTATTCATTTGAAATATTAATTGGCAACGACCGCATCACACATCCACCCTCTAATGAGTTGTAGGAATTCTAGCTCTGCATAATGAGGAAGTACCTGCAGTCCTTTCACAGGTCCTCCATGCTGCATTTTAAGTCCATTTAAATGCATTCAAGGAGGGTTAAAAAAACAAGCTTGGCTCAAATTGGTGATGAAATATGTTGCAAATCCTAATACAGAAAGGACGTTCATACTTGAGTGACAAGAGTCCTATTATTGGTTCTCAAGTAATGATCAGGCTTAGGAGATAGCCGATCACAGAGATATTTAGGCTGGAGCCCGATTATTCAAGACCAAGTCCAAAATCAAATCTAGGACTCACAGGTAACCAGCAAAGGGTAAATCAAAGATTGGCTGAAATGTTACATCCAAAAACCTGCCACCGGCATTTTGCAGACTTAGGAGGGTTTAACATGTTTATACCACAGTAGTATATGTTGCAATAGGTAAGACTAAAAGAGATAAAAGCATGAATGACTTTTTCTAATTCTACAGAGGAAATGTGTCATAATTGATGACTTTGTAGCAATAGGGGGCATTGTAGTGTTTTGTGTGTACGTTGTTCCTCTTCAGAGTGAAGGAGGAAGAATGAAAGACATCCAGGTTAGAAATGCATAAAAACACAAGACACCAATATGTCACTAAGGACAAAAATGACTGATTTTTATTTCAACCACAAACACATATCACAAGTATTCTCCATTTTATGACTGAATGACAAAAGAGAGGGCCAACTGGACGGACCAGGATGGCTCTTGAGGGGAGCTAACTGAGCTCGTCTAGAGGCAGCTAATGTTAGTTTTAAGGAGGGAAAACTGACCTGGCAAAGATGGTAAGTTATCCACATGCACAAAACCATCTAGATAGCTTAGGAGCTTGTTTAAGCAGAAGATTAGGATGCACAAGTACACTCAGTGCAACACAGATACAGAGATGCTAGCTAAGGAGCTTGCTAGCTCAAACATATCAGGAATCCCAGATAGCATAGCAACATAGCATAAGGCAAGATTGAATCTGGGTTACCTTAAGTGTCTCAGTTGTTTAATTTTTTGTAACATTAGGCTCTCAGACTGGAAGAGATGCTTTCAATGCTAATAGTGAGGTGAAGATAATACACAGGTTTGGAAGGGAACAACACAACATGAAGACAGATTTAGTGTTTTTGTGTTTTTGGTTGAGTTGTACCAGAGAATAGTCAGCTAACACAGATCTGTGGTGTTGTTTTTCCCTCATTGTTTTCTGGTAAGTTTGCTAGGAGTGATGCAGAAATGAAGTATTATTTCCCAGATGTGTTTTATGTGCAGTGAGCACTCTGTTAAAAAAAAAGGCTTCTAGGTGAAATATTTCTTTTCAGCAGTTGTTTGTAGCCTAAAACAATTTGGCCTTGTGTGCTCTGAATATTTCAAAATTCATGTTTTGTTTTATGAAAACTGAGTTCCCACTGGTCTTCAACATTTTGGAAGAGGGAATTAAAGAGTGACAGGTTTTCTTTTTTGTGTCATTTCTGAAATTTAAGTGAAAAAAAACCCTTTTATCTGGGGGTCCTACATCAGTATGTTTTATTAGTGACAGTGGTTAAAAGAAACATAAAACATGTGTTTATCTTTTCTCTCTTAATGCACTTTTAAATGTATAATCTGTAAGTTTGTTCTGTATTTAAAAAATATTTTGATTGATTTTTTTAATTAAATGCTACTGTAATTAATATATAAGTAATAATAGTTATGATATTATATTAAAATTAAAGAGCATAATGGAAATTATGATTATGATGACAGATTATGATGGACTTGGTATGATCCTTTTTTGGCAAAAGACGGACAACCAGAAAGTTTAACACAACCTCTGCCCTGGGACATACCCCCAATATGTAAAAAACAGCATCATTTAAAATTCATCAGTGTCATGATGTAAAATTAGTCTAATTTAATGCAACACTGAAGAGAATTGATTATGTCACATTGATGTCTTGGAACAAATGTACTGACATTTATTTAGTCTTTCAGTAGTAGGAAGTAGACAGTATGAGAGCCAAACGATTTGCTCTTTTCTTTTTTCACCTGTGAATCTTAATATGAAGGGCATATCCTAATGTGTAGTGTCTTGTGGCTGGAGGAAAAATACTTGCTATATTTAGTCTTTTAATTTTCAAAGATTCAAAATGTAAATTTTTAAGGAAAGCAGTGTCAAAGCAAATGTAATTAATCTTAGTAATTTTAGCAAAAAAATATTATGGTGCATTGATTGATCTTGTCAGTTCAAAACAGGTGTAACAGAACAACACTCCAAGATTTGTTCTTCTAAGTTGTTTTACAAAAAGTAGACACAAATAACATGCTTTTGTTAGTTTATTTTTTTTTATCTTTTCTGGTACATGAGGCGGTATGATATAAACAGCAAACGATGTAGATCTGTTTGACTGTACTTGTAGTTTGGATCACTTAATAGCTGGCAATGGTGCTCTCGATCCAATCATTGAAGATGCAGACCTAGAAATGAAAAAAAGACCAAAGTTAGAACACTGAACCACAGTATCATTGTAGTTCAGGCCAATAGCATTAAATATTATTATTTAAATATCATTTATACCTTGGTGTAGACACCAGGATGGTTCTCCTCAGCACATCCATAACCCCAGGACACAACACCGTGCAGCTCACCGTTGCACACAACGGGGCCACCAGAGTCACCCTGTGAACAGAGAGTTTAGAGTGCAAAATCACTTAAAGTAAACAAAACCCCAAAAGCCACGCAAGGGCAAGTTTATACATTTCTGTCTGTAATTCTGCCTGAGGATTGAATTACACACCTGGCAAGAGTCCTTGCCTCCCGCCAGGTATCCAGCGCAGAACATGGACTGGGTGATCATGCCGGGGTAGGAGTTTTCACAGTCACTGTCGGACAGGATGGGAATTTCCAGACACTGCAGTCTGTTGCTCTCAGCTAGGGATTTGACAGAAAGAGATTTAACTAGAGTTACACTGCAGTTAAAACTGCATGTTTAAAAGGACTTGAGAGTCATTACTCACTGGAGCTCATAGTGTCACCCCAGCCAGAGACCAGGCACATGGTGCCAGCGGGGGCACAGCTTTGGGGCAGAGCCACAGGCTGCACATACTGGTTGAGGGTGGCGGATGTTTTCAGCTTGATCAGCATGATGTCATTGCTGAGGGTGTAGGAGCTGTAGTTGGGGTGGCGGATGACACGGGAGGAGTCTATGAACTGCTCTGTGTTCTCGGTGGTATAGATGTTGTGCTCTCCAAGACGCACCTCAATACGGCTGGAGAGGAAAGAGAGGACAAGAGAGGACAAGTGGCAGCTGAGTGTCATGATGCCTGTTAACCCTTTCATGCATGCATTTTTAAAAAACTTTTTTACATTTTTTTTTTACATATAATTTTTAGCTTTTGAAGACATGCAAAGGGTTTTTTTCTGCTCTTTTTCTTTAAATTTCTTTAAATTTCTTAATTTTGAGCAAGCTACAGAAATTTCAGGCACACCGCAGTTTGTGGCATTGAATGGGGTGACATACTATATTTACTAAGGTGGCAAATGATTGGATAGCTGTCCACTGTAGTGACCACCAGTGTCAGACTATTCTTTGTCTGTATAACATCAACAGTGACATACTACTTATAGCAGTGAGCAGCAGACACAACCCAGTTCTCGTTGATCAGAGAGCCACCACAGAAGTGGTATCCAGAGTTCAGAGACACCTGATGGGGCTGGGAGTATGCATTGCACTCATAGCCTCCGACGATCTTGTCGTCCTCCAAGGCAACTGAAAACACAAACATCAACATTAAGTACTCTCTACTAGCAAAACTTGTGTAAATGAAACAAATATCTACTTTAGTGCACAAAGTTCTTTTGAGTATTTTTAGTTTTGAGGTTATTCTGTAAAAAGTTGTAAGATAAAGGCCACAGACTGTTCGCAGAAAAGAAGACAAACTGCTCTGAAAGAACTTCACACTTACAAGCAGCTCCGATGAGCAGAACAAAGACCAGAGACCTCATGTTTCCAATTTGATCCTGATGATGGAAGGATTGTACCTGGGACTCTGGTTTATATCCAAAGTCTAGCGAGCTGCCCAACTTACTAGGCCTCCTCATTGGTCCAAGAGGAGCCAATCTCTGCAGCGGGATATTAGGGTTAGGTGATTCATTAAAAAAAAAATAAGATAAAAATAAAAAAAGCTCTCAAATGGGGAATAGGACTGGTGTTTTTGTCAAAAATATATAGGAAACTGGGAGTGAAAGTGGATATGGAACATATTGACTCCTTTGTTATGCATTTATTTAGGAATTCATGTACAAGTAAGACAATTCTTCTAACATCCATGTTGTCTTTACAACCTGTCAGATAAAACCTTATTATTTATCATTAAGCAATGAAGAATTTATATATGAAGTGAAGTTAAATTTTCCTTGGTTACTACACCTTTACAAGACTTCTAATGGCCACACATGACTTGTTCCACGAGACAAGATAAGTGTTTTGTTATTATTAAGAGCTGCTTTTATTTTGACCAACATGACAGTGAGACTTAAAATTCAAATATTTTCTTAATAAACTCCTCATTAATCAAAATTGGTGTTCAGTTTGAGCAATTCTGTATTTTTTGAGCCTCCAGGACTGCTCACATTATCTGATCTTAAGAAATTAAGCCTTGTTTATCAGCTTTAGTTACCTGTGCAAAAAATGCAAGATAAATTTTAAGCTCTAAAATGTTACATATTGTTGCTAAGCAGCATTTAAGCAGCACGGTGTCAAACTCTCTTCTACATAAAAACACCCATAACTAAGTAGTTTGCATTAAAACCTTTGTTCATATTGTCTATTTCTACTACCTTTTTACATTTACTTGAAGATTTAAATGCAGCTTTTTATTGGATTAATCAATATTAAGCAGTATTGTTTATTTTGGAGGGAAAGTTTTGACTTTACTATCTAACTGTTGGGCACAACCTTGTGTTTCTCAGGTCAAATCAGGTAAAAAGTCGGCACCATGTTTAGATGTGTGAGAACACAGTATGTCACTCAGCTGTGTGTTTCTCAGCGCTGAAAAACTGGATTTAAATATCAAGGTGAGACAACTTTGAAAAGCAACTAATAATTTTGTAAAAGTTTTTACAATACATTTTCGAGACACAGATAATTTTAAAAAATACAAGTGAGTGTGGAGGAAACGCTGTTGCAAGAGTCATGCATTTTAAAATTTTACTTGAGTAAAAATATTAGATGTGTCACTTAAGTACATTAAAGGTAAAGGTATTCATTAATCCCCATTTTCTTGCATGACAGTTTACAACTTTATCCCCCTTATCCTTCCTTTATTTAATTACAGCACAGCTTTTAACAACCACACTTGAATAGATTTAATCTGCCACTTTACAAAAAACATATACATAGTATTTAATTGTTAAAAAAGCACCATAGTCTACAAGTTAACTGCTAAATGAAAGTAACAAGTATTTTAACTTTTTATATAAATGCACAGTAGTTTAAAATCTGGTGAACTAAAATACAAAATAGCATGAACAGGACACACTAAAAGTACATGTGAATCTAAATTATACTCAAGTACAGTACTTGAATAAATGAATTTAAACATCTATAGAAACCACTTTGCTACAACAAATTGTAATCTCTACTTAAATTAAAAAATAACACCTCATTGTCAACATAAAAAGTCATAATAATATCAGTTTGTCTGTTTGATGGGAAAGTTGAAGGGGAAGTTGTGGACTTATTAACTGGCAATTGTGCTCTGCAGCCGTTCAGTCTGCACTCAGGCCTGGAAATAAAAATATATCAGTCAGTTTTTCACAATGGAATTACATTAAAAAGGGTAATAGTTCTATTTAATTTGAATTGATTGTCCAGGACACAACACCCTGCAGCTTATCGTTTTACACAGCAGGACCACCAGAGTCACCCTGAGAGAGTGAAAGAGAGTTATTATAGGCCACTCACACTGTAAACCCCTGCTATACTGTACTGAATCATAGCATAACATGGTGAAATAGAAAATTTTAATCTGAATTAGAGAGGAGTGAAAAAATGTAGACCAATTTAAAATTGTAGTAATAGAAAATCTCCCTTCAGGTATCTTTGCACAGAACATGGTGTTATGAATCACACTGAGGGAAGGAACCGTGACATTTCTCATCATATGGGATGGGATTGTCCAGACTCTACAGCTTGTCCCTGTCAGCAGCTGCAGCAAAAAACAAAAAGAAAATGGCCAGCTGGAATGAATTGTTGTAGATTGATGGTAAATGTACATTTAGACAGTTTCAGAGATCTAAATTTGTCTGAAATAACTGTTCCTCTTGCTCCTGTCAGCGCATGCTGCAAGAAGAAAGGGTGGCAAAGTTGCTCAGTTTGAGAAGCAAGTTGTCATTCTGAAGGGTGTATCTGTTGTTCAAAGGAACGGATAATACGGGAGGAGCTAATAAACCCAACTTTGTCCTCTGTAACTCTGATGTTGCACTTGTTATTCCTTACCTCAGCAAAAGTGATAGTAATCGTGCATGCTTGTTCAATTTTTGCATGTTGTTTGATGTTTAGATGTTTAGGAATATGAAAGGCCAAAAGAAAAACTTAAACCTTGTGCAGCAGACACATTGTAGTTGTCACTGACCAGGAGCTACCAGAAGTAGCACACAGCAGTCAGAGACATCTGATGGAGGTTTTAATAACCCAACAACCTAACAACGAGCTTGTCATCCTCTTTACTGACAGCTGATATAAGACAGACAAATTATTTATTAGTTTGTTGTAGTGTATTTAATAGCACAAACTGAATAAAACCAGGGACCTCACGGCTGCAGTGTTTGATTCAGTCACAGCTGCATTAATGCCTGTTTTCAAGGTGGAGTCACTGATTAGTATTAGAAGAATTAGATATAATTTAAAGGTACTTGAAACTTTGCTTTAAAGGGTAATATTTTGATTTGCACATAATTGGAGTAAATTTTATCTCATAGTGAAACCAATGCATCCAGTAACCTTATTTTTTAATTGCAATTCAGGGTAATTACTGTAATAATACTGTAGTCCATGGTATTTTTCCGAATGCTAGTCTTTGCTTTAGTTAGGGAAAAGGTGCCTTACTGGTGTTTTTAAACTGTGTTTGTGTGATCAAGATCACACTAGCCAAGTTCTCATAAGTGCTCTGCCCGCTTTAACTTCTTAACCACAGCCATGGGTTTTTTCTTTTGATTCTTCATTGAATCAACACAATTAGGTGTTAGTCTTAAAGACACATATGCTGGTGTCTTGTAAAGACCTTAATTTTGTTTGTGAACCAGGCCATCTGCAGAGCAACCATATCTGCACCACACAGAACCATCAAGTCAAAGTTAATGATTACTAAATACAGTCTGTGGTAAACACAGATGCAATCACACATAAAAAAAAAACTCAGTAAAATGGAAAAAATGTTGCGCAAGAAGTTTGTTTTAACACGGTGACAGCATCATGGAAACAAGCAAGAAGAAAGTCTTTTAGTGAACTTATTTAAAGGACATGCAGGCATTATGCTCTCAGAGATCAATCAGTTTATTTCATTTAAATAATGGATTTCATTTAAATGCACACATTTGATACTAAAGGCAATTTCCCCTCGGGGATCAATAAAGTATTTGTGATTCTGATTCTGATTTTGAAATGTAAAAAATGCATTGAAACGTTTGCTTGCCTGAAGATCTCCCTTTGATGATCGAAAAATTTACAAATAATACATTTCACCCACGCAGTATGTCTGTCCAGAACATTCTTAAACCAACAAAATGTTTGCTTATCCGGTACCAAGAAAACATTTTTCCAGGATCCTGATTGGTCAGAAATAACCTTGGGGGTGTGCCCAGTGGAGAATGAAGAGAGGAACCATTCGCTATAAAGCAGGAATCCAATAGGAGAGTCTCTGATTACCAGGATCACAAAGCAACCATGAGGGCTCTGGTCTTTTTTCTGCTCATTGGAGCTGCTTGTAAGTTTATATCTTTCTTCTTGCTTTTATTTGTTCCATTAACAGCAGTAAATCTTTCCACTCACTCCAAGTAATTCATTCAAAATGCAGCTGCCAGGATTTTAACAGGCACCATGAAGCACAAATATATCACACCCATCATTTTCCTTTTTTTTTTTTTTTTTTTTTTTTTTTTTTAAAGGGG